>BMAW01081918.1:0-23511 GCA_019974015.1 Nephila pilipes | reverse complement strand
ATATATATATATATATATATATATATATATATATATATATAACATGTAAATGATTCCAAATTGTCTCAAACACCCTTTAGATGAAACAGTGAGAATAACGAATAACATTAACTGAGATTAAGTATTATTATTAATTCAGGGAAAATAATCCTTGAACCACATATATATGATATAAAATTTTTCATTTCTTTTTCTCGTTAAAATTACAGTTCTTTGAAGTTTGCATTCAATTATTTACAATTAAAATAAAGACATAATTCTCTGAATTTTTATCTTTGAAATACAAGTAACTTTTATTAAGGTATAAAATTAAGGTGTCATAAGTAATCTATTAAAATATAGGCTACCAAATTTCAATAAAAGACCATATATGGCATTGGAAACTTAATATAAGAATATTTGTCTAAGACAGATATTAGTTTAAAAATCCTGTACAGATTTCATACAAATAATGTATCTGTAAATGTTCCGTATCTCAGTTGAAAACATTTCAAAAATATATTACACATTCTTAAAAGAATAATTATTAGCATAACTAAGTAATCTCTTATAAAGTATCAACGGATACTTAGAAACACCAGGAAATCTTTTTATCTTTTTTGGTGTATACAGTTATTTATTGCAAGCTTTATAAATAGATTTAATTATCTTTCTATTACATCGTTTGAACTTGAAAGCATAATATGTATGCAGTATGGGATGTTTTTAATTTTATTAAAACGAAATAAGCAGCATATTAGAGTTTGATTTAAATGAAATTCGAAATTCAGGGATATATTCAATAAAATGCATAAATTAACAGATTCATATGACTAGCATTCAAATATAGATAATAAATTATTATATCATCAAATTATTTAAAATTGTGGTTTGAATCATATTGAACTGAAATAATTTTTGTTTTCCTCGTAGATAAAGAAATTGACATATAAAGAAAATGCATTTAAATACATGGAAGTTTTAGAATTTTAATTGTATTAATATGAAATTAACTTACAGACATTAAATCACGATAAGAACAACGAAAAATCTTTAATTAAACTCTGTTGTTCAAGATAATGTTATAATTTTTATTTTTTGAGATACTTTTTTCTAGTAAAAAACTGTTAGTTTGTCATTATTTAATTCTAAACATTTTAAGGACGTAATTCAATCGTATTTTCCTGTTGAAAAGTACAGTAAATGGAAGCAAAATTCATTTATTTTACAATAACCAAAAGAAAGAACAAAAAAAAAAAAAAAAAAAAAAAAAAAAAGAACTTTTGACAGAAACCTTCCTTTTCCAAATAATAGGAAGAAATAATTATTCAACGAATAGTTAAGCAGTTAATAAGAATTTCATAGATGGCGTTAGCAGCATTCTTGTACTGATAAAATATCTTACAAGTAAAAGGCTTTTTCAATCTGACCAGTAGCTCTTATGTTAAAGATATAAAAATCTATCAAGAAGTAATTCAAAGAAATAATTTTTACTTCTGTAGAAACCATTCAAGTCTGAAATGCAAATAAAATGTCTGGGGAGTATTATATGAGTAAAAAATTCATCATATAAAGTTTTTAAATACATTTTCTAACCCATATCTCTAGTAAATCCAAATATTTTAGAAAGTTATAGAAGATGAAAATGTACAACCAATAATATAAAGTCATGTAATGGGTTATATTTAACAATTTGAGAATCTACAAAATTGATAGTTTTTTCTACTTTGCATCACTTAGAAAATAAATTATCGAGATACTTACCTTTATATTAAAAGGAATATCTAAATTTGTTAGCTTATCCAATTTAGAAGTGCTAACAATATAGTCAAATAATGCAATAAAAAATTACTTGTATTATTTGAGTAATTTATGTATTATATATGAAATTTTAAATACAGATAACTCTTTACCTTGAGCAATTTTTTTGATTTCTGCAATAAAATCGATACATTTTCTGATCTGAAATGAAAGAGAGTAACGATAAATTATCATAAATATTTTTTATATAAAGGTAATTATTTTTAAGTGTTATTTTAGAAGAACACTTACATCAGAAGCAGAAGTTGCCAGCAAAGATTGATTGTGCATTTGCATATTATTTCCTTTCATCATCTAAAATAATGTAGATAACCTCTTTGTTGATTCTTTATTGATTTTCAATTAGTGGGCATGTTGGTCAAGAATTTAAGGCTCAAAGAGATAGATATGTGACATTAATATACTTTTTGTACTATGAATGAAATTTTCTTTGAAAATAATTAAAATAATAATAATAATATTTCCTTTTAATAATGTTCTTATTTCTGTATGAGAAATATTTTATAACAATAAATTTAGATAATTTTTGTGTTACCTACATTTACATAAAACAGAATTTTACTGAAATGGAATAATACATTACTTTTTCTTATCTTTTTCCTCAATAAAATCTGTGTGTTAAATTTCAAAATCTAAACAAAGTGTCTAGTAGCACGATCATATACGTTTATCAAAGTAAATTCTCATTTATAAATTATATCAAAATATTTATTTAAAAGCCTCTTTATCTATCTTGATACATTAACACTATATATTGAATGTTGCAGTGCCTTTAAGTCTAAAAGTAAGAGCATTGAAAAGTGTAAAAAAATTAAATTAATTATAATTGAGATGATATACAATCTGTTAACTATATTGAAAGTTGAATATATGTGATATGGAGCTTTTAAACATATTTCATTACCTTTGTATGTTGAATCTGTTCGCATTTTCAGGTAATATGATTTCTATCCCAATATTGTAACAAAGGATCATATAATAACATATTTATTTCAAATCGTAGAATTATTTAACCCATAAATGTAAATAAGCTATTTGGATATTCACAGGAAAGGGTTTGATTACTAAGGCGTAACAATTTCCCAATGTATTATCGGATGATTAGACATTATAATTTTGAAATGTTTTCTCTTGATATTATTTTTGGCTGTTTACCTGTACTGATTTACGTTTTTTATAATTTTAATTAGTACGGTTTTCATTAATATTATTTTTTTGTATTGTTGAAGTTTAATTATTATCCTTTTTATAATCGAAAATTAATATTATTGTGGTATTAAGTTAGCTTTTAATTTTAAATTGGCTACACGATTTTTTAATTCAGAATAATGATGCGTAAAAGCAATCAGATTTGCATTGAAATATATGTTAAGTAACATAATTTTCTATGATTCTGTAATTGGTACTTGATATAAATCTTGTTTAAACTTACAAAGTTCTTCATTATGAAATAATTTTTCTACGTTTTTTTGAGTATTGCTCTAAGTTTATCTTTTAAAGTTCTGCATTAAAATAATAAAATAGATGTATATTCTATTTTCTGATTGAGTATTTGATACAAGTAACAATCTTGACATTGTCTGTTATTTAGCATCAAATCGTAATATAATACTAAAATCTGGGACCATAATGAACGCTTATCGTCTTGATCAAATACTAGTTAAGCAATCTTTATTGAACGCTTAATTATTTAAAATGAAAATTTGATAAAGAAATAGAATAATTAAATTGGGCCCTATCAAACATTTGTCAAGTGATACTAAAAATTTTTCTCCTACTGGGAGCTCATACAGATTCAGCAAAATATAAACTACCAGGACCCCCCCATAGAGAAAACCCTTTCATATATAACTTCGGAAATCAGATACCTAATAATTTTAAATAGGTACTATAGAGAAATCAGATGAAAAAGAAGACATTTATTCCACACTAATCATCTTGAGGTTTCAGCGGGGACGTGTCGGTGTAGTCTTTACATCCTTACGCATCTCAGTAAATAAATTAAAGAGCGCCACATGAAGGCTTTTTTCGATCAGCTTCCCAAAGTTGAGAGCAGTGGGGATTGCTCGAATTTAATTGGCATGGGTAGGTCTGATACATAACCACCATGAGATCCACCAGTTTCTGCCACTCGGAAGTTTGTAGGAGATCTTTGAATGGAATTAAGGGAATTAGATTTGAGTGTTACTTGACACAAAGGGTATTCTACTCCAGGGATTCAGTAAAGGTAGATTTCTTTGATGTTCGGATCAGGCGTAGCGAGCTAATTGAGTTTTAGTAATAATACAACATTGTTTTCCCAGGACATACTAAATAGAAAAATATACCTGTAATTATCAACTGTACCCATTTTTTACTATATTTTGTTGGTTTAACAGATGTTCAAAATATATCGTATTTCAAATATTTAGCACAATCTACTATGTAATATAAGAAAATAATTCCAGCACAGGGTATTGCGGATATTTTTTCCCATTGGTGAAACTACTACCAGCATACTAAAGGATTATGACAATTTTTAAGAAAAAAAAACAAAAAATTGTGCTTCTTAAATATTGGGGTTTCGTTTTATATAATACTACATTAAAGAGAATAATATGATAATATTTATTTCAAGTCACATATAATTATTTGAGGATACAAGGAATATATAAGGAAAAAAGAATTGCATTAATACTGTACTTATTAGCAAATAAAATATGTTTAATAACAGGTGTTAAAATAATACTTCAAAAAAGTATTAAAATAATTATATACTTAAGCATTTAATTTATTGTCATTCTTTTTAATTGTTTTTTTGTATTTTTTCTTGTTGTAAGTAGAGAATGTTTTTGAAAAATAATAATCAAATAGCAATCACTTAGAATGTCACATGTATATTATTGTGCATTGTAAGTAATCCCATTGTAAGTACTTGTAAGTAGAGGTTAAAAAATGAATTAGAGACCTCTAACGATTTTAAAAAATTAGAACTCTCTAGTGAAAATTTCGTTCAATTTTCAATATATTAAAAATTTATACTTTATCTTTTGATTGAAATTGCCATTATTGTAGATTATTTTTTATTCATGCTTTTGAATATGTTATTTAATAAAGTAGACTAGTATTTCTCATAAAATGTATTATGGCTAATTTAATTTATAATTGCTGCACTAAAATTGTATAATTTTTTAAACAGATCAAGTCGTTTGGAAAAGTCTGCCCAAAATAATTACTTCATTAATAAAATTGAGTTCATCCGATCAACGGCAAAGTTCGGGAAATAGAGATGACAACTGAACTATATTAATTTTTTAAACATTCACCAGTTAAATGAAAAAGGTAAAAAACAATCAAAAGGAGCTGAAGAAGCCAAATGAACAACAATAATTTTGATGTTCAGTTATAGAAACCAATTTCAACGTACCAGTTACTGCCTGAAAATTTTCAACCTTCTTCTGTAGAAGGGGAAATAATCCTTTTCACATTCAATTTCTTCATTCTTATTTTCACGATTTAAGTCATGGTTTCGGAACCCCAGCTGGTTTGACAAGGCGATCATTTCAGTGGTACTCTGGTAATGGAAGTTTTAATACTGTTTTGACTTCCTATATTATTATAGAAAGAATTATTAAGTAAAAAAGAACTTTAACAGAGCTTTTACTATATAAGAGCTTTTATTTTTCCAAACCACCCAAAACAAAACATCAAATATAAGACACTTGTTATGTAGTTATATAAAGACATGATATAAAATTGTATTTACAAACCAAAACCATGTGTTTCTTTAACAGACGTATAAAAACTAGTCACTATACAAGTCTTTACCACACTTAGTTCTTGATCTGTACGACAACACAATTAAAAGCAAGGATTAATCTCGTACTTTTTAAAAAAGCTACATTATTTAAACTAAATCAATTTAATTAAAAATTTCCGAAAATTTGTTTGGAAAAGCGTTGGCAAATCAAGTTGCCTAATATTATTAATCATATGATATGATATAAAAAATTTCAGAAAATGCAAATTGTTTATTCTCATTGAATTTAAAAAAAAAAGGAAATAATTTCTACAAACAGTTCATAGTTCTCTTTTACTAAAAAATCTGCATTTTCTAAACAATATCATATGTATTAACCATTTGAATCTCACATTTGGTTCTATCAAAGCCTACATGACGCAGTCACAACGGAATTTACGATAACTCAAAAGAAAGAAGAAAAAGTGTTTCAAATCGTATCATAAATAATAAATTATTACATATAAAAGTCATTATAACTTGCAGCAATATTCGTAAACACGAAACAATAAATTGATTATTCCTAAAATTATGCGTTGTTTTAGAAAAAAAAGTTGAGAGAAAAAAATTATTTCAGCCATTAAGATGTTGTTTCTTTTATAGTCATTTTGCCAGGATATATATATTGGCACGCAGTAAAATAAATTGGAGTAAATAAAACATTTGTTGTGTGTATATAATCTTAAACAATAAATCATATTTATCGTCAATTTAATAAAAAAATTTATACCGCATTTTGAAACATTCATTGACAACTTATTAAGATCTAATCAAAAAGGAAGAAAAAAAACTGCTTTTATTTTATTATTTTAATTACCTTATTCCTCAAAAATATTTTAATATTTGTCTGACTTCGAATTGCTGTTTTGGAACATAAAACAAGAATATTGTGCACCTAAATTTGATTATTAGTTTTACTTCACACAATAGTAAAATTTATTAGTTTGATTAAAAGGTTTTATGTTATTTAAAAAACATAATTAAAAGCTCAAAATACCATAGTTTTAGTAGAATCTCCATCGGCAATAAACAGTTTATCAAATCTATGATTTAGAAAATCGTTTTGATAATCTTCTATTTTTGGTGAATATCTTGGCTTCTTTTTATCTTATTTTGAAAAAATAAATTACTTCATTTATCTGTCATATATAATTGAAAAATATTTTCAATATTGATAAAAAAAAGAGAATTAATTTTCATAAACTAATATACTTCCATTTACTAAATAATGTTTTAAAGTATGAAAAAAATGTAAACAGTCTTACATAGCCTATCGCATAAAAAAATCTTGAAATATACCTAATTGGAGAAATCAAATAAATTATCATTTTGCAAAGTTTAAAGAAATAAATGCTTGCTCTGAAGGTATTAAATACAGCGTCCAAGAGCTCTCAAATTAATCGTAATTAACGATATTATAAAGTTATTTGTTATGTTTAAACTAAAATTTTTTTAGCTGGAAGCTAACAAAATTAGAAGAACGATAAAAAAGAAGACAGAATACATAAGACCAACTATTTTTTCATATTAAAATTGAGATAAAATATATTTGAAATATTTTGTGCAGTTAAATAAATTCACACTTTTTTTATATTGCTGCTTCTGTATGTATACTACTTACATAACATTAGATTGATATTTTTCAATAAACTCAAATGCGTCAAAAAATATAAAAAGAAAAAAGAAAAAAAAGCAGTTACTTAAAAGGGTTTGTAATTGAGTAAAAAATATTCTGAAGTGCTACAACTTCAAGATGCACGTTCTAAAAGTGTTTTTTCATATTTAGTTTCATCAGCATTACATTATAATGCACTTATTGAGATCAGAAAGGCAGCAAAACTTTAATGTCGATATCTTCAAATGAAGAAGAACACGTGTTAAATTTTCAAGATTGAAGAAAACTGCTTCTTGAACTAAATACTTGCTATAAAAAATAAATTAAATACTTAAATAGAAATAAAAATACAGATAATACCCTTAAGTTTTATTTTATATATGGTACTATTAGTATTTTTTTTTGAATCTATTGAAAAGTTATAGAAAATTTTGTAGGCTTTCAAGAAATGATTGAATTTGATTGGTTTGAGGTATTTTGTTGTATTACATAGGGAATGAATTAAAATATTTCTATGGCGATATTTTCAATAGATATTTGAATTGAGAAAAAATAAAAGTTTTGTATGTGAATAGTAGTTTTGAAGATTAAGTACTCTGTTTCTTGCATGATTTCAGTTTATCTCTGTTTTCGATTCTAAATAGAAATATTTCTCATAGCTGTTTAAATGATTTTAAACTCTTTATTTAAGATTTTAATAAATAATTTTTTATTAATGTATCTATGATATAAATGTTTTGATATCATTTAAAACAGTTCAACATTTATTTCTTTCAAATGATTGTTTTTCGGCCAAAAATGGCTGTCAAATCAAAATTAGCGTATAAATAATGAAATTTTTTTTCTAGCTATTAAACTGATAAAAGCATACGATGCACATTAACTTAACTTTGCAACTCATTTGTTATCGAACACTGGTACTGTTGAATTACTCCTAATTCCTTTGATCCGAAGAAAACTTCTTATTTTCTTTATTTAATTCATATGAGTTTATCTGATGTAATAAATACATCGATAGTTAATTCTGTTATATTTTTTTTAAGCAAATATTTTTTTAAAATTTTATGACTACATGCACTAATTCAACTTTTAATATAGGCCCACGTAAGAGAAGACACCCAAACGCACTTATATAATCACGCAAATTGACGACCTACTTTTTCTATTTTATAGAGATAATAAAAGTAATTTTTCTCCAATTTATGAATAAATAAATTATTAGCGGAACAATTAAATATAATTTTTTTTCCATTTTCAACTGCTTTTTTTGCTCTTATTATTTTCATCTACAAATCTTTGCCAGTTTACTTTTAAATAAAATCTTAAAGTTTAAAAAAGAAATCAATCCATTTTCTCTTTAAACTTTAACACACTCCATTGCTATTGTTTCACTAACAGTACGTCGATTAGGATCGTGAAAACTTAGGACCATTCGAAGATTTGTGTATTAAAATATTTTCAGTTTTTTAAGAATTTCATTATAAAATAAAATATTTTAAATTTATGAACCAGCCTTTATGATATATTTTTTATCTGAGTGTGTAAATACTTCCAAACTCAAAAAAAACTTACAAAATGTATTGAATAAAAAAGGCAACAGTAAAAAAATGTGAGTATTTTTTTTAGTAAATTTAGAAGCAACACTTTGAATTGTATTTTGTTATAAACAACACACACAAATACTTCCATTTAAATAACACAAATAATCACCTATTCAATACTTTTAATTCTACATAATTTGTATCAACAGATTTCAAAAAAAGCGTTATAGTAAATAATATTCATGAGCATTTCTAAACGATATTATTGGTAAAAAAATATTCTCTGCCCTAAAAATAAAAAAACTTCTCGTAAATATCCCCAAATGGCTAAATAATTTCGGAGCTATTCAACTAAACCACCGTTTCCCTATATTCTTCTAAGTATAATTATATTTGCATGGCCTACAATCCAAAAGTCAAAAGTAACTTATTTCACAGGCTGTAAATCATTATAATTAGCATGGTAGTAAAGCAATTCAAACAAACAAACTGTAATTTATTATTCAAGTGTTACTCCACCTTTGATACTCATTATAAAACATTGAAAGAAATCTTTCCAAACGAAAATGATTATATGTTTGTCAAAATAAAATCTTATTCAAATTTTATGTTAAAGATAAAAAAATACTATGACATGTGAAGCGTCAAAAGTTTTCAATCAAAATTTTCAAAATGGCATTTTTCAACTTTAAAATTTAAAATCATAGCGCCAAGTTTGTAAACTGTTTTATAAACCACATGAATGGAGAAATTAAAGTTCTCAAGTTAAATTCATTTAATACAAACGTATACCAATAATAATGAAATGAAAATTGTGAAAATGACCTGATAAATTTAATATTGCTTATGATTGTATGATTGTATCAAACAATTCAATTGTTGAAATATATAAACTTCCCTTCCAGATAAAATTATAACAAGAATTACAAATGGAATAAAAAAGATATTCTAGAATTACAAAAATTATAAGAATAATTTTGGCTAACATAATCTGCCGAAAATATCCATTTTATTTGTTAAAGTTATTATTCTGACTTACATATTACATTTACATGACTATACGTAAGTTATGAGATAAGTGGAATATTATAATTGATAGAATTAATTATCACTAAAATTTTAAAGGAGGCAAAAAAGCATTAAATTTTATTCATAAATTGTACGCTGTTGCATTTTTGTTGAAGATTTTAACATCTGATATAGAATCTTACAATGTTTAGGGAAGATTAATGTACACATTAGCGCTACCTTTATATATATATACACTTTTATAAAAATAAAAAACCTGACGCACCCAGAAGAATTGTCCGATGGAGACAAAACAATTTGATAGGACAGTTGTGGGAGTAGATTAGAAATTACTAAAATTTCAGAAAAATTTGAAAGATATATTTCAGAGTTACATAGTTACAAATTAACGAGCTCACAAGGTGTGTTGACCTAACTTTAACCTAGGTGCAAGCTACCAGTATCATGGCATGGAATGATAAAGTTCCCTAATTTTCTCTTTGGTATTTCTACAATTTTGCTCCAATTGTCGGGCTTGTTCATGAACATTCCTGGTAGATCTGAAGTTGCCTTCCCATCACATCCGAGACATGCTGATTAGAGAAATATATTGGCCAGAAGTGAGCTTGGACAAGTTGCATGATGTCCATATGTTATTTGCCGTATATGGGTTGGCATTTTATCTTGTTGGAGAAATTAGGTTGTGGTACTGCCATAGAAACGGTAGTAAACCGATCTCAAAAAATATATCGTCAGATTTGACCGCTGTGCGTTAAGTGTGCCTCTAATGATGACCAAAGGTCCAGTTATTAAAGGAAATGGCACCTCTATCCATAACTCCTGCTGGATGGCCCGTGGCGTGCAATAGTGAAAAGGTCGGCAGCGGGTCTGAGCGTTCCTGGTAGACGTTCTCGATGATCGTCAAGACACAGCTGGAAGCGAGATTCGTCGCTAAGCTCTATATATTCACCAACATAATTCCAATATGACGATCCAAGCACCACTGTAATCTGCTCTCTTTACAGTGTGCGCCGTGAGTAAGACAGGTAGCGTAGCGTCTGTAAGAGCGTAGATTTCGCTCCATCAGCCGTTTCCAGAATAATTACTATACGGGTCGCACGTCGGATGGTTGATAACGATGAATCAGAGCTGTGACAGCTGGATTTATCAACCCTCTGTCGTCCTGATCCGCAGTGGTCCGTAGGTCCATCACCATTGTGATGCTGAAATTCGCCATAATCCAAATATTCTGCTACATCTTCTATTCGCCGCATCGTTTAATCATATGTCGTGTTGCATCTTAACTTGCATCTTTTAATCCAATGATACGACCTCTTTTCAAATTTATGACAGTTGTCGCAATGAGCTCAAATCCTATGGCGAGGTATTTTTCAGTCTTTGAAAGGGATCCACCTGCAAAGCAACAAAAATTTGATCAAATACTGAGAATCGCTTTATACACCTGCTGAGTGCAGTGCCGATGAGCCAGTTCTGCTATTCATTAATTGGACACAAATTTTAATAATTTGCATGTCTGGTTCCAAAATGTCTTTGCATACAAAAAATTCATTACAATTAAATCCTTACATAGTGCATCGCCTTTTGTTATAGAGAGTGTATATATATATATATATATATATATACACGTATATATGTGTATGAATGAATGTATATATATATACATTATTATTAATGGTTGCTATGTGTATGAATGAATGGCTATACATATACATACGTATATATGTGTATGAATGAATGTGATACATATATATATACATATTATATATATAAATCAAATTTAAAATGTAATGAACGAATTACAAAATCCTCAAGTAACTCATAAGCAATTTATGCAATGAATTTCAAAATACCTTAAAAGCAATATAATAGTGCTGAATTATAATACATCATATTGTGCAAAAATATAAACACATATTTAACTATGAAAATATTATACCATAAAGATAAATTTCCAAAAGCAGGTAAAGAATTCAACAAAACATTAATATGAAAATATCAAAAATCATGCGTAGATGTGATAAAGAAATCTGAAAATGAAAATCCGTAACTGATAAAAACAAGGAAATGTGTAGAAGAAATATTGTAGTAACAGGGCTGTAGACTGATAACGATGGGTTATTCTAGAATTATTAGCTAATTTGTTTCATTAAACTGTATATTATAAAAAATATTGTTATTTCGCTAATGTGGTACACGGATGGATATCAACAAGAAAAAAAACCTTATAAATCATTTTAAACAAAAGGACTTGGAACTCTAGTAATATCTAAAATATTTATTGCATAAGATAAAAGTTTGAAGAAAAGTAAAATTAATTATTATGCATAAAGACCATAATATGACATAATTTAGTAAACTTACTCTGAGCAAAGCAATTAATAAATACAATGATCAAAAAATGGTTTATTTAATTTCAGCTTTAAGAACAAAATGATTAGAAAAAATAATCTACTAAAATGAATCCAACAATACCAACTAAGAAATAATGTCATAACTATTTTAGGCAAGAAATATAATTACAAAATATTTCAAATGTTAAAATACTTCTAAAGACAGTTAAATTTAAAAAAGTAATGAATGATAATAATAATTATACACCTTACAAAATAACTTTTTTTTTATAAAAAGTAAGATAAAAGAAATGAATAAATACATAAATAAATATTTTGAACAAAATAATTAAAAATGTTAATCTAATTTAAAAAATTTCACATTCTAAATTTATTTTAAGAAATTAATGAGGTAATTTGTCTTTGCATTTGTAGACCAAATTTTTTTTTTAAGCTACTGTGAAAATTTAGAGGCATATTAATGAATTCGTTATTTTAGCATATATATTGCTGAAAGCATATATATACATATATTAAGGTTTATATATATTTTGAAGCATATATATATGTTATATATATAGTTATTATATATATTATTATTATTGTTATTACATACATATATATATATATGCATATACATACATATATTATTATTAATATATATATATATATATACATATATATATATACATATACATATATGCATATGTATGTATATACATATATATATATTATATATATATATATATATGTATGCATGTATGCATATATATATATATATATGTATTTACTCTTATATAAACTTAATTGATTTATTAATAGGAAAATATGTCTCTCAGTCAAAGATTTAACTAATAATCATATTACCGATAAATTTTGGAGTGACATCTATGATCTCTATCAAAATAATTTATCATTTTAACCTCGTGATGTGCAGATAAGAAGGAAAAAATATAGTCAAATCCGGTTTAAATTCTAGGGTTGCAGTTACATTGAGAATTATATATGGTCATCTAAGACAAATAAAGTGAACATATTTTAAAGTGAATGTACCTTTTGTTCTTATGAAGAAAATTCTTGCTCTCAAGCAATATTTCATAATACTCTTATGAATGCCAGCAAAGGCGTATGCCTGCGCCGTGCTTTTCTTACTTTTGCTGCAAAAAGCGTGCAATGGCGCTGCTGCGCCCAGCCAGCCAGCTTCTGTGAGCAAAAGGTTTTGGCAAAGTGTTCACGGCAAGGTTTTTTACGGTAGCGTGCGCTGTTCTTGCGGCAAGTGCCAGCAGTGCGCTGGTGTACGGCTGTTTCTGCGCTCATAAAGCGTTTACGGCAGTTTACGCGTACGGCCGGTACGCGGCCAGAGCAGGCAGTAGCAGGCAGGCAGGCAGGCAGGTGCGCGGCGGCAGGCAGGCAGATATATATATATATATATATATATATAGGAAGGGGGGAGACGTAATCTTCTGTTAGTACCTCATACACATTTTATGTAAAATTGTCTGTTGTATCGTACCTCCGATTCTTTTGAAATTTGTTTCTTCATTTGAGAATGGTCTTGTAATTCTTTGAAAATAAACACATAACAAGTATGCGTGTTTTGATTATTCTAATGTAGGGTTTTATACACACACACACACACACACACACACACACACACACACACACACGCGACACACACACTGTCACACACACACACACACACACAATACACACACACACACACACACACACATATATATATATATATATATATATATTTATATATATTTTGCTACATATATTATTTTTTATTTTTATTTTTGCTATTAGTAGAAGTAGTAGTGTAAATGTTCTTAAAAACAAATTTTAAAATGTTTGTATAAAGTAAACTTAAGTAAATATAATTTTAGTTTTACATCAATCAAATCGATTTTGAAATCTTTCAAATTTATTTTGAGGTTGTGTAATCTTTGTAGGGTGGAAAAAAAAAAGCATTAATATGCTATTATATTGAAAGTATGTTTAAGAACTTCATTTTTTGTTGCTCTTGAAGTAAATGAATTTTTTAACTTTTTTTATTTGTAATAATTTACTATGTGTATAAATATGTGTAGATTATTTTAATGAATATATTAATTTCATTTTGGCTTAAATAAATTTGTTTCCTTTGTTTATATACTTCCTTTTTTTTCCCTTGGTTTCATTTTCTTTTTGTTTTGAGTTATGATATCTGCTTAATTTTTTATTTTTTGTGTGTGTCCTGTCTTGTTATAAAAAAACATATTTCACTGAAGTGTTGATGATGGAGCCATAATACTAGTACAAATGAAATGTTCTTAGTTCTGGTGAGAAAAATTAGAATACTGTATCCCCATTTTGAAAATATAATTTCTTAATTCTTTTCATTTGAGGTATGTTTACCGTAATTGTTTTTCTTTTAATTTTTAACTATTAACAAATTTATTATAATACATACTGATACTTCCGTGATGGTAACATTGCGTATCCAGAATTTTAATCAACTTTACGTTATAACACTTTGTATTCTTTAAATTTTATATAATAATTCTTTAATTTTACTAGCTATAATTCTATGATGTATTATATATTTTATATGGTTTTAAAAAATTATGTCTGCTTAATATAAATAATATTATAATTATTTATATACATGCAAAGATATATATATATTACATATATATATTACAGTAAATGTAATAAATCAGGATTATGTATATTACTAGAGTGATTATTTTACAATCACCACTAAACTTGGTAAATGTGTTAATTATTGAACATTTGTCACATTTACTGGTTGGTTTACAAATCTCAATTGTAATGGGAATGTAATAAAACGTAAATGAATACTTTGGTAGTATTTTTTTAATTTCTTGCTGGATAGACGTTTTCTTAAAAAAATTAAAAGTATTAAATAATAGACGATATGCATGAGCGTTTTAATTCCAAGTTATTAAATGTTCTGACTCTCAGAAAGTGAACAGCGGTTTTTTGAAAAGAAAATATTATTACTTTCCATAGAATGAATAATAGTAATTTACATTCTTATTTCTTCCCAGCACGATGCTCACACAACTAGTTTCTTCACACTAACTATATGTTATGTCTTACGTTGGTAATTACTCCCGAATTTTTGAGTTTCCTGGATTGCCTCGTACTAGGAGTTAAGATGCACTTCTCGGCTCCTCCTCTCCACTGTGGTGAAGATAAGCGAACCGCCCTGTCGCATATTTTTTTTTATTACATTTTTCTCAACACCTTAAAATAGTTATTTGTGGATAATAAACAAGTTCGTTCTAATGAAAAGCCTTACTACTTGCCACTGACCACTACACTTAGTTTAAGTATTACACATTCACACACGCACTCACACATACATTCGCACGCACACATACACAAGCACACACACACATATATATACATACATTTGATGTTATTGATTTTGAATGATCTGTTATAGTCTTCCGACATGAATGGCTGTCGATTATCCATTTTGGAAGTTTTGTTAGTGAGATATATATTAGAATTAATTTTGATCAACTAATGTTTGTAATATAGATTTTGAATATGTTCATTTTATAGTTTCTTGAACGAATATTATGCTTTGAATTTGTAAGAATACTATCATTTATCAAAGAATGCTTTAAGAAAGTTTTCTGGAAAATATATTGTTTCTTTGAGAATTCTGTAAGTTTTAAAAAAGAATAATGAATATTATCAGAGAAAATAAATCAAATCAATTTTTGACATTGTGTGGGATATAATGTTTTTTTTTTTTTTTTTTTTTTTTTTGATAAACATCAAACTTGTTTTAAAATAATTTGACCAGGGAAATTCCTGATGACTGCCATGAACTATTTCAACAAGATATGATGTATAGTTATTGTCCTGATAATGGATGATGCAGAGAATTTGTATTAAATGGTCTCAAAGGCCACTTTGATACCAGCCGCCATATAAGGTGCCTGAGGATTATAGAGAAATTCTTGTGAGGATAAGTAAATGCGTGAATAAGTATGAAGGTTTTAAAGGTTGGTCAAAACGATTGGTCAATAATTAGTATGCTTTGGTGTCAATAGAGTATCCGGAAAATTTGGACAAGTGATATGAGCTCTTGGGTTATCATGATGAATTTTCATATTCTAGTAGGAATAAGTACTGTCTCTCTATTGCGGATTTTATTGACTTGAAGTAGTTTTGGTCTGTTTTTTGCTTCCTCTTTTGAGGTGTCTGAAATTTTGGCACTTACATACAGAATTTACAATAGCTAGTGAAATGGTATGAGAAGTATTATACACAGTGAACAACTTATTGATATGGCAATTGAAATATTTTTTTTATTAATAAATAGAAATTGTGACACAAAGTAAAGGAAACTTAATGTAAGATTAGTTGCTCAGATAATTTTAACGATAATTTTAATGGTATTAGGAGAAATACTATAATTCTTCGCTAATCAACGAAGTCAAAACATTTTAATAATTTTTTCCTCTGATAATAACATTTATTTTCTTTTCAAATAAAGAGATTTTGAAACTAATCAAATTGCTTTAAATCTTACTTCTAAACATTTGCTATTCAAAGTTAATGAACAAATCAATATTGATTGAACCAGGCTAATTATTTCTTAAAAAACTTTATTCTTAGATAGTAATCAAATACATTTTTAACTAAAATTAATTTTTCTTTTGCTGTTTATTAATAAGTGTATTTGAAATTTAAAAACCTGATGTACTAATAAAATTATTTTTGAAATCTTTTTGCCTCAAAATTGTTGCAATTGAGACACTTCAAACAGAGCAATTGCATGTCTCGTTAAGAAACTAAAAAAAATCTGTTCATTTCTGACTATCTCATTTAATTCAAACTGATTCAACATTTTCGGATATATACTGTGAAAATAATCTTTATACCTCAAAATTATCTATTAACAATCTACATTATTTATGATAGTACTTTTTATCCTATTTTTTGAATATTCTCAATAATATCAGTTTCACTTTCTTTAATAACTTTATACTTTTCCCTAAGAAATAGGGAAATATTTTCTATAATTATGCTATAAGAGGGATGTTATTCCTTGTTTGAGGCAATTCTAAAGGAAAAGAAAACAGTCAATTAACCCGATTCCCTTTTAAACTATCTTCGAAATCATTTCTTTATTGAATTCAAAGTCTTTAGGATGACAAATTTAGAGAAATCTTATTCCTTCCTCCTCCTCCCATTACTATTCTTCCTAGAAAAGACATGATTGAGGAGAAAGGTCCATCATTTCTTTATTCCACGTTAACATAAAGGCAAGGATAAGGCATTCACTTCAACCGGAGAAAGGAGTGGAATTCGCTATTTAAAACTTTACTAAAATCCTCGAATGAGGATTTTAGTGAGAAATGTGAACTGGAAGAATTGCATTAAGTCATTCGTTGTGAATGTTTTCGTTCCTTTCTCGGGAAAGTTTCGAGACACTTGCATTAACTGTGTACTCATGCACTCAAGTTTCCTGTGCTGAATGAGGTCTTTATCGCGGCTCACAGGTGATAGAAATTGACCTGAATAGCCTTACGTTTCCCTGTTTAATTGAATTTAAATGATTTCTTAACTTTTCGGAGAAATCACTAAGGAATAAATAGAGAATAATTTTAAATTCACGAGTTTAAATGTCACCACATATTTTGCTAAATTGCTATTGCAGCAAAGAAAATTGAAGTGAAAATAGAGAGAAGGTAGATTAAATAGTTTCCAATCGACATTTAGGGAATTTTCGGGTTAAATTTAATCGCTTTCAATATTCAGTACTATAATTATTATCAAGAGGAAGACAGGTTAATATATTTCGATAACTTTTGATGTCTATTAAACTACTATCTAAATTAAAAACATATATTTGCAATAGGAACTTCGAAGGGATGTGTATGTGAATATATTTATTAGCAAAATATGCACTAATTTAATTTTCATATAGCCTGATGGTAATTTGTAAATACTAATTTTGAAAGATGTCTTTTCAATAGAGACCAAGAACGCAATTATTATTTGACTGATATCTGCTACAATTTTAAAAAAAATTGTTCTTTTAAACACTCTTGCACGTACGAAAACAGGTGGAGTAAGATTTAAGTTATATTTCAAAGGATGGTAATATATTGGACCTTTTGGACGTCGTGCCATTAAAATAGCATTATCTTACTCAGGGCTTAATATCGCGGTAGCTTAGTGGTCATGGTAGAAGACTCGCGTCTGGTAGTTTTCGTTGAGTCTCAGGCTCCAGCCTTGATGACACGAAAAATCAGCCGTGTAGCCGGGGCTGATGCATGTTATAACTGTCTTGAGTCAAAGTACTCCCGTGGAGTAGTGTGAAAGTTAGGAGAGGAGAGTGCTTGCTCAAGTGTTGTTCTCGTCACCAGACTGAGGTTCAAAATCTCTAAGTCTGTTGTCAAACGCCCACTATGTTGTGTTTAGTGCGACGTTAATAAAATCAACCACTCAACGTTATTAAGGCTTAAAATTGGCTTAGGGATGGAGAGGGTCGATTACTTGATTAACAGTATGCTTTTTACATAGGTAATCAACTTTTCATCCCTTGTTATTATCCGGTCCATAAAAGGTATGTTTTTATTTCGAGCGAACAGAGATACGCAATTGACGACTTCACATAGCAAATTCTTCACTTTTAACATATCAGGCAACCATTTGGAATATTTATGTATCAATCTTAGTTACGACGGAAATTATGTTGCACAATGCTGTTTTAAAAATGAATGTATGGTTATCTTAAAAATTCAGGATTTATAAAATTGAGTTTCAAGTGTAATTAGATATATTAAATGGTATTAAATTTAGTTTATAATATACTCAATGTAGAAGTTATTACTTAAGACAGCTAAAATCTCCTCTATTCTGATATCTTCACATATAGTAAATATGGACGTTTTACATCAGTAGGTTCTTATGAAATAAAGTGATGCTTAAATTAACATTGAATTTTTCAATCTTTTATTTCTTATTATATAAAGAGTGTATACTTTATTATTTCCTTTATTCTTTCATTAGTATTCTTTTATAGTTATGTTGATAGTTTTTTTTTAAATATGTCGTGTTTTTTAAGTACTTACAATATAATTCCATTCCAGAGTTGGGGACTTTTGTTTATTTTAAACTCTGCTCATTAAACATAAAGAAATTAAGTAATTTTTATAATTAAATTTTCATTGGTAAATAAATAGTTTTGCTTCTATTCTTCACTATTATTGAGGTTGTGATTATTTAAAGAATTTAAGATTGATTGAGGATTAAGAATTGATTTCAATGTAGTATTTGCAATAACTTTAAGTTCTAGAGTTGGTTTTGCTTCAAGCCATTGCTTCCTTCAGATTTGATACTTTTTTTATGTTTGAAAAACACTTTTTATTTTAATGCCCCAAAATTTTCAAATGGTTATTTAAAAGGGGGTATTATGAGATACCATGACCATTAGTGTAAAATAAGAAAAAAACTAACTATAATAATTAAGCGATAAACAATGTATATTGTATAAAAGCTAATAACAACTTTTCATGCTAATTCTTTGCATGACACATAGAAATAAACAGAACAAGAAGATGAATGTACATCATGAATTATATAAATTTAAAGAGCATCCTACTATTGTTAAAAGTCTCTCCACCTTTGAAAAAGAAGGGTGAGGGGTTAAAACAATTTGTTTTAAGACAGTTATCAATCTCTTTCGGTGTTTTAGTAAATAAATTACTGTTTTGAAGTTCCATGCTGTGTGTAATCAGTCAGAGGGTAATTTATTAGAAAGATTTTATAAAACAGACAAGAATGGAGTTTGGAAACTTGATAACACAGAAATTCCTAAGTAAACGAGATTTTTCTCTAAAAGCATAGGAAAAAAGCCTTACCCTAAGAGAAAAAACTCAGGAAACAAAAAGTTGCTTACTCAATCATAGTTGCCTCTAATGTTTGATTTTCGTTTCCAATCATGAAATCGTCAATGTAAAAGAGCAAGTCGAAAGAAATAGTTTCACGATTTAGAATAGTACATAGTTAGTTTTTTTAAGCTGTAAGAAATAAATTATTTTGACTCAGAAAACCACGAAGTAATCATTATTCATTGCTGGTGTCTAATATATACAAGAAAATTTAAAGAACATAAAATTAAATTTTGAATTATAGCTTACAAAAAGGAATTACATTAAAATATATACTGATTTATTCAAAAAGATATTTATAGCATCATCTCACTTAAATATAATAAGAGTTAAAGAGGAAAAAAAAATATCTACACAAGAAAAAATAAGCTTATTGTACGGTTAATTTGGTTTAGTTAGTATGGCAAAATGTAGATAACGTAATTTATTTATTCATTTTTGTAAGAAATTGTATAATAAACATCATCGTATCTAGAAAAATAGAAACCGAATAGTTTTTCGTAAATTATTAGGCCGCGGTATTCTAGTGGTCATTCCCAGGAATTTGCGGCTGGCTGTTTTCGTCGAGTGGTGGGTTCGAGCTTTGATGTCACTAAAGACCAGCCATGTAGTTGGGGCTGATGCAAGTTAAATCTGCCGGGGCTCAAAGTACACCCTTTGGAATTTTATGGAAGTTAGGAAAAGAAGTGCATGTTCAGGTGTCGTGCTCGTCTCATGACCGCAGTTTAAAATTAAAAGATCCATTGCCAATAACACTCGTGTTGCTTCTAGTGCGTTGTTAATAAGACCAAACCAAACAGTTTCTTTTATAGATTTCTGAGCAAATGTTAATATTAATTTGTTTGAATAATGATTGACAGACTTTTCATTAACGTAGTACTAGAAGCAACACGAGAAGTATTGGCGACGGACTTCGCAATTTTGTACCTCTGTCAGGTGACGAGAATGACAACTGAACTGGCATCTTCTTCTTCAAATTTCCACTTCACTTCAATGGTAGATTTTGAAGCTTCTTCAGATTTAACGTGAATTAGCAAAAACGGTGTGTCTTCAGAAGCATTAAGCGCTTACCCACGATTTGACTGAAGCAAGGCAAGCCGCGAGTTCCTTCCATAATCGTTTTTGAATAAAGGCAAAGAAAAATTGTCTTCAATGATATCTCACAATGAAAAAATATCCAGAAAATATTAAGGTATTAATTTAGGAATGTAATAACAATTTAATAATGTTTATATTTTATATTAAATGATCACCCTAATCACTATTTAAAATATCTACTAATAACAGACGCACTGCTTCTCGCTATATGATAAAAAAAAAAAAAAAAAAAAAAAGAAATTCACGACAACTTAAGAAAATAAATACAATACATATATTTATATATAAAATTTGACCTCAGTAGCTGAGTGGTTCTGGTTCCAGTCTCATGCCTGGCACTATTTCTGTCGATGCATGGATTTGAGTCTAGATACCTCTACAGACTTTTCATGTATATTGGCGGAAGTTCATTAAATCTGTTGAGGCTCAAAGTCCTCATCTTAGTATGGTGTGGAAATTTGGATAGTGAGGTGCCAGTCCATGAATCGTCTTTATTTGAACGAGGCTAAAATCACGAGGTTCGTCATAAATAACAATCGATTGTTTCGAAGTGCGATGTTAAAAAATAATCAATCAACTTTTACACTATTTTATAAATTGTAAAATATATTACATGTTTATATATAATTATACATTTTTATTCGATTTATTTCAGTTATGGTTGTAATAAAATGAATAAAATCTGTATTTAATATAATTACAGTCAATGTTGTAATATAATTACGTTTATTTAGTTGCCATCAAGAAGATATAATTTTTAAGTGAAATTGATGGAAAATTACAACAATTACTTTTTAAGAATTGGAAAGTCTAAAAATTATTTATTTCGGAAATATAAGTACTAAAATGTAATGTAATGATTTTTAAATTAGATATGAACTAAAATATCTCATGGGAGCCATTGGATTCGGGTTGTTTGTCAGAAATAAATGGGGTGGGAGTATGTATACAAGGAAAAATATACACCTCTTTGATTTTCCTTCTAATTCAAAAGTAAAAAATAAAGATGATTATAAGGAAATAAGATAGCGTAAAAGAATATATGTCAAATTATAAAGGTAATGATTATAAAAAATAGGCTTTTGAAAATTCAATGAATGATAAAAATGAAACAGTAATGATTATGAATTTTTCGGAGTACTAAACTTCAGTTGTCTTGATTGTTTAATAATAATGAGAATTTATAAGATGAATAAAAAGTGTTGAAAATGGACATACCTTTTATAATGAAGAATAACAGGATTTTAATAAGAAGAGTAGCATACTTATTTTTTCCTCAGAAGAAAAGGTAAATTGCCTTTTAAAAATCCATTTGGGAAGTTCTGTTAATTTGCAAGTATTTATACAATTTTAATTGATTTAGAGTCTTTACTTTCTTTTCCAGTATTCAAAAAATTCTCGAAAAAATTAGTTTTAATTGAATGTATTTTTTTACACTATCTCAAATTTATATTCCTTTCAATTTTTCATTTCCTACAAATTTATTTTATTAGCTTTTATTTAATTACTCTTTTAATTTATGATTTTTTTAAATTTTATATATAACATGCACATTTTTTTCTTCTACAGTTAATACTATACTTTCTTATAAGTATTAACTTTTATGTGTTTGTATTGTTTTTATAGTTATAATAGCCTTACATTTCTGTTGTTTATTCTCATTACACTAATTCTTTCTTTCTTTATTATATTATTACTTTCTTTATTCTATATTATTATAATATTATTTTACATTTTGTGTAAAAATATTTCTACATACATTTATTTCGCAAGTAGCTTTTTTAAGTTTTCATTGGTTTAAGTTTAACTTATGATTTTATATTTATTTCATTTTAAATTTTGATAAGTTTTGAAAGCTGCTGAATTGTATATCTGTAAAATGTAGATGAATTATTTTTAGTATACTTCATATTCAGTTAAAAATATTTAAATCAAACATTATATTTATAAAAGGGGTGTGAACGGCGTTTTCGTTGAGTCGTAGGTTCATGCTTTGATGTCACTCAAGAGCCGCCGTACAATCAGAGCTGTTGCACATTAAGTCTGTCGAGGCCCAAAGCCTTCCTATAGGCGTGATGTGGAAGTTTGGAGAAAAGATGCAGCTGTTGTGTCTTCCTCATCTCTTGACTGAGGTTCAACATTACGTTGTTCGTCGCAAGTAGCCTTTGTGTTGCTTCAAGGCCGAAGCTAATATAAAACCAATCAATCAATATATTGATGAAAAAGCGGTTAAATAAATCAAATTTCCTTTGTGAATTTTTTTTTTGCAAATTAGTCTACCGGAAAAAAATGCAGTTATTGTAAGATATCTGTTTCAAAGTTCCTAATAGCTTTATTTTGCATTTGGAGTTTCTTTTAATATTAACAATATATTTAGGAAAGCCTTTTTTTT
>BMAW01081915.1:0-12251 GCA_019974015.1 Nephila pilipes | reverse complement strand
TTTATTAGTTTATGAATTATTATTAGTTTTATTAGTTTATGAATTATAATTAGTTTTATTAGTTTATGAATTATTATTAGTTTTATTAGTTTATGAATTATTATTAGTTTTATTAGTTTATGAATTATTATTAGTTTTATTAGTTTATGAATTATTATTAGTTTTATTAGTTTATGAATTATTATTAGTTTTATTAGTTTATGAATTGTTATTTTTATTAGTTTATGAATTGTTATTTTTATTAGTTTATGAATTATTATTTTTATTAGTTTATGAATTATTATTAGTTTTATTAGTTTATGAATTAGAACATCAACATTAGAGAAAAATACTCCGTAAGCGCACGTGACAATTTCCTCATTTCGTTCCTTCGCACAAATCTGATTCATTAACGTTCATTAACTGATTGTTCATTAACGTCACACTTAGAACCATCATGAGGACTATTGGCGACTGACGTCGTTATTTTGAGCCTCGTTCAATCGATCAATTTTGAACTTTGTTCGTCAATAACTCTAGTGTTGCTTCTAAGTGCGTCGATAATGAACTATCCATTAATTTATAAAAACTCTGAAATATCTAAGGACCTGAAAAACATAGTTCTGAAGAAGAGGGACCGTCTGCCACAGGGCCTCATAAAATTTCTTATTTAAAGCGTGAATTCGCGCGGGTACCATACTCACTAATAATCCGGCTGTTTTTTTACTTTCATACTTTGATCAGTCGCACACATGTTCATGTCATTGTACCATACCTGTTGTAGAGTATTTTATGTATGATATATACCTATGTAAGCAATGAAATTAGGAACATATGTAGTCCAGTACTTCTGAAGATATACTAAAAATGAAAATTCTATTAATTTTCAGAATAAGTTTATGCATATCAATCACAACGCCCAGCAGATAATAAAGTTTGAAATATCGAAAATATGTGTAGTATAGATTAAACTTTTTACATTTCGTACTCACAATGGAAATTGATTACGGCAGCTCATCTTTGATACACGAATACGAAGAGAATATTTAGGTGATATATGTTTATTTAATACCAGTTTCATCCTACTTTAAAAAATGCTATCCGGCTCTGCAAACGTTTTATGGTAGAAAACCGACATTTTGACTTCAATATTCCATAGAAAGCTACACATTCTATAGTAAAACTCATTTCTGTCTGGGTTGGTTCATTTTTTCCTCAAAATTCGAATAAAAGGCGTTCCATATTCCATCTTCTATGTTGTAATGCTAGATGGATGTTTAACTTTGTATCTTAAAATGCAAAACTGTATATAATTTGGAATCCTCCTAAATATTAAAAACGCTGTATGCATAAAAACGGATGCATACGTTACAAATTCATGATTTCTTATGTATAAGGGATGCTTTTGTTTGAAAATGTGTTTCCAAGTTTGAATGAGTTTCGTTGACATTAATTGAATACAGCCTTGGTGGTACAAAACTTCTAAGATATTTTTATAAATTTCTCTTATTAAAAAGTTTCTAAATAATTCCTGTACTTACGTTATTTTATAAAATGTTTGACATAATTAGAATATGAATTTCTGAGAATTCCTTCAATTATTACAAAGTTACATCATTCCTCATTCTGTTTGCTTCTTGAGAATAGATAATTATGTAAAAATAATTTTATGTAACAATAGTTACATTTGTATTAACATAATTCAATTTAATAATTTATCATTTGATGTAAATTTATTAACTGGAAATGTAGAATGGGATTACTTTACTAATTTATCATTTGCATTAATTTTATTTCTATCGTATAATCGATTGTTTTATTACATTTTGTTTTGTCCAGAGTTGACACTGTTTCACACTTTGTAAGCTTTCACATTTTGATTGTTACTTCAAGATGGTGGCTGAATAAGCAATAAAGGAAAATTCAAGGAACGAATCAAATTATTTTAGAAATTTTAAATTTATCATTCATTCGGGTAATGATATTAAACAATATATAAAACTAACAGAAAGCTTTTAAGAATTCTACAAGCGCATTAAAATATCAGACTTAATTAATGATTGATATTTATAATTTTGAGTCATTGATGAGTGTGTTCGCCAACAAATTTTACTGTTATAACGTTGTACAACAATCTCCATATTTCTGCTTTCTGCAACAAGTAGGCTAAAGGATCACGTTTACCGGCCGTTTTGATTTCGTGAATGTATTGTTAATCCTATGGAATTTCTTCTTTTACTCTCAAATCTGTACTATTTTTGAATTCAACGAAGTGCATCTGAAAGAGAAAAATATAATGAAGCCTTTCGTATAATTACTTTTTCCTCCAATTTTTTAAAAAAATATTTTTACCCCTATTTTAATGATTCGTTAGTTTTTCCGATCTTTAAAAATATTTTTAAAAACAGGAGGAAAAAAAATTCCTTAGAAGCCATCATTTTTTTTTTTTTTTTTTGCACTTTCAGAAGCGCTTTATTGCATTCAAAAATATGAAATAGTAAAGATTTGAGAGCAAAAGTAGAAACTTCATAGGATTAACATAACGTTCATGAAATCAAGATGGCTGGTAGATGGGAGCTTAAGGAGTTAATTAGGAATTAACTTACAAATGGTTTCAATAAATTAACTCCATTTTGAAAATATGAATTCAGGACTATAAATAGGATATTGTTAATATTAATAATGAAAGCCTGAAAAAAAAATTTCTTTACTAAAATGACTTTTAAAAAAGAAAATAAATTCATTATTACAAGCATTTCCGGTCAAGAGAATTAAAAATTTAATACGCGATCTTAAAGATGACAGTGATTCGACGCTATTAATAAAATTTAAATTTTACAATTATTTGCAATTAATTTATCTTAAAATAATTAATAAATAATTCGATCTTATTTAGAAACTTTTATGAGTTAAATATTTCGTATCACTATTTCTAAAAATATAAAATTTTATTACAATTTTTTTGAGAAAGATTGATTTGTATTACAATGTCTCACTAAGAGTTATAATAAAATTTCGAACAGCATTCAATATTATACAATATTTTTTTAAAACTCATATAAGATCCTACTCTTTAAAGATTTAATTTCTTACTCAGATGCTATTGAAAGAACTAAGTTTTCCTTACAAATTCCTAAAAATTTCAATGTATTGTCAATTTAAAGGAAATATAAAGTATTCATTATTTCTTTGTTCAATTTTCTGTAAAAACCAACAACCATGACAGAAAGTGCTGTCAATTTAAGAAATATACTGCCGGAAATTATACAACAAATCAAATTTAATAAAGAAATCTTGGATGGAGCTGGAAATATACTATGGTATAGTGAACGAAAAATTTTATAAAATGCTAATACATTTCCGTCAGTTAACATTTTATTAATAAAAGATGACTTATTGTGTGATGGATACTTTATTACCTTTTCCTTTATATTTTGTGCCTACTTATCCACAAAATAGATAAGGGACATAGATAAAGGCTTAAACTTCTATGAGTAGTGAATGTTTTCGAAGATGTAAATTTGTAACAAGCTGTTATGTTAGGAGATACCTAATTTATAATTCGCAAAACATATGATATTTTTCAGAAAACGCAAGTAGAATTGTTATTTGGAAATACCGTACTATTATTATATAAGAAATAAATAAATTATTTTTTTTATTTCCCCTATTTTGTTACTTTAATGGTGTATATATATATATATATATATATATATATAACACATGGATCAATAACTCCCGAGACTAACCCAGAGATGGCGCTCGTAGTAAACCAGTAACCAGGTCTTTCTAGAGTACTAACCTTTGCTTGAAAGATGTCAAAATTTTAAGTCGATCAGACCAGAAACAGCTGAGTTATCGAGGTTGGAGTAAAGTCGTTTTGTAGTTTGTTTAAAAAATGGAAAAAACCGAGTTTCGTGTTCTGATAAAACATTGTTTTTTAATGGGTAAAAACACCGTGCAAGCGAAACAATGATTGAAAAATGTTACCCGGACTCTTGTCCATCAAAAGCAACGATTTGTCGGTGGTTTGCCGAGTTTAAACGTGGTCGTACCGACACAAATGACGCGGAACACTCGGGTAGACCTGTGGAAGCCGTTACACCGGAAAAAGTGAGTGAAGTGACAAAAATTATAATGAAAGATGGTAAAGTGAAGCTCCGTGAGATTGCTGAGATGACACAGATATCATATGGAAGTGTATTTACTATCCTTCATGAAAAATTGAGCATGAAAAAGGTTTTTTCTAAGTGGGTGCCGCGATTGCTTTCGATGGAACAAAAACAGCAACGAGTCGATGATTCAGAAAGCTGTTTATCGCTATTTACTCGCAACAAAAAAGATTTCTTGCGAAAAAAAAAATTGGAAAAGTATTGGAACGATTGTATCACCCAAAAAGGTGATTAACAAAAGGTGTTATGTTGATGAATAAAAAAAACATTTTGCAAAAAAAATGTTGTTTTCAATGTTAGTCTCGGGACGTATTGATCCATGTGTTATATATATATATATATAACCTAAATGAAGACCCGAGCTGGATCTACTTCTCTAAATTTCCAGATCCGAAGGAATCCATGAAGGGATCGAAACTACGCAGGCCACGAACTAGTGTCCATGACCAAAAGATTACCGCAGCATATAGTATTTCCTTGGGGAATTTAAAAAATTTATAAATTATGCCGTAGTTAGAGATATAACTTATTTTTGTAAATATTACTGTGTTAAATGTAATAAAATCAATTGATTTTTTTAAAAATAAACAGGCATTTAAAATACACTGCTGGTCATTAAAAATGCTACACCATGAAATAAAGCAAATACAAAAAAGATATTTATCGTACGTAAACAGTATGGCATGAAGACAAAATGATTGACTTTGTATGCAGTTTGGGGGTTTAAGGGTTGCGAAATTAGTAGAAACAGCTTCCACAACTGGCAGCTAAAACTGCCCTTACCCGGTTAGGCATGGAATCAAACTGAACTTGGATGACAGAAAGGGCAACTCATTCCATTCTGCTTCAAATCTATACCACACTTAATCAACCGCATTAGCTGGAGAAGAGTGACTGGCCAGTCTCTCAGCGACCCAGGACGAGGTGTTTTCAACGGGTAACAGATCTAAAACCGTGCAAATCAGGGAACACAATCGAATACTCTGCATATCGCTGAAGGTACGATGTACTACATGTAGGCATCCCTTATTTTGTTGGAAGATGGCGTTTGACAGGCCTCGAAGATAGGGACAAATATTGAACGTAAGAAATGTACCGATCTGCGTTCAAATTACCGTCGATTCGTACTAGAGATGTGCTTGTCATGTACCCAATGGCTGCCCAAACCATCACACCAAGTGCAGAGTCTCTATGCCGATATCTATTGCAAGCAGGCGATGTGTGCTCTTCTCAGAGCCTCCAGACACGTATACGGCCATCAGAATTCTACACGCAGAACCGAGACTCGTCTGAAAAGATGACATTGGGCCACTCCTGTATCCAGCTTCGTCGCTGGACGCACCAAAGTCGCCGTCTCTCTCTGTGCTGCATTGTCAAGGGAAGCCGTAGTAATGGTCGCTGTGCTGACAATCCACTTTGCTGCAAATATCGTCACACCATACGAGTGGATACTGGGAGTATTGCAAACATGCCTATTTCCTAATGATACATCCACATCATGACTAATGGTCCGTGATGTGGCTGTACTGTTTTGCAGTGTCGACCTAACAATATGTCTGTCCTCTCGTGCATTATTCATGGGAGGGCGGGATTATCCTGCATGCCGTTTTATATAACCCTCAGCAACCTATTGCTTCCATATTCGCATGACAGTGGTTGGATTTAGTCCAGTGCGATGGGCAATATCACGGATCGATAATCAATTCTCTATATGCAACGATCCTGCCTCTATTGAATTCCGATACTTGCTGGTAAGCATTTCTACATCTTATTTGAGGCATAACACGATATTATGAGCAAACTCCAACCTTACAAAGTGCTTTCTGAATGAGAAATCCACTACACAGCTTTTCTTTTATGGAGTGCTTCAGATGTCGTTTCTTCCTCCTGCGTCATCTGAATGCGCTGAGATACTTGTCATTCTATATCCTTAACCTCTTCTTCCTTTCATGAGATTTTGACGTTCACCAGACCATTCCTTCTTGGTGCTGCAATTTTAATGGCCAGGGATGTATTTGTTATCATTCATGTCATAATTTTCAGAATTTATTTATACATGTGCCTATTTTTTTATTTTAATATATATTATATTACTACTTATGGGAGTATAAAATTATAATATAAAATGATCTTTCGGTAAATAAGAAACATAAAATGATTAATATAGAAATCAAGGAAAAAGACCGTAGAATATAGAAAATATGATTCTATTTAAGACTTATAGTTTTGTCGGATCATGCATGTGAAAGTGGTTGAGTGGCTAAATCCTTACGTAGAATGGACGTGGATGGAAACATTATTAAATAATCAAATAATCAATTAAGCATTGATGGTACAACGTTAATAAAACCAAACAATTAATACACAAAACTAATTTTGATAATTCAATTTAAATTTTAAATCTCTATCGGCAAGTCATTTTCCTTATCTTCCTTCATTTTCTTTTCGATCTATTTAATTTATATATCGTTATTTCTAATTCACTTCATTACTGTCTTAATATAATTTACTTAATCACATTTCATTTGGGTGTGGAAGAAATTGTGATTTTACGTAATTCAAATTATTATAAGAGCCTCGGAAAAACAAATGAAGAGAAAATTACAGATATTTCGCAACTTCACAAATAAACAAGCGGAAAGTTTAACTACACGGTAACATTTTTCATCATTAATCCTAATCCTTTTCATTCGATAGCAATACACTTACAAGCATTCTCAATGAAAGAATGAATGTTTTCATTCCTCTGTATATAATTTAAAGCAACATATCTGCGATTTCCACTTTCAGCACAAATAAAGATGTATTTGAGACTTAACGAAAACATTTCCAAAAATGTTAATTCATTCTTCCAAGATGTATTCGAAGTTAGCAACTTGAACAAACATAAGGCTTCGTCTTTTCAAGTTTTCAATTCAGCTCAATTATACTCCTGTCAGAACACTGTGTTGGTGTCAAGAAGTGAATTTCTGAGAAAGGTGTTATTAGAGTTCAGGAAGAATCTATAAGATTTCTGTCAGTAAATGAATGCGATTCAGTCAGAATTTTTCGAAACAAAGATCAGAATAAAGTACACTATTCGTAAGGAATTTAATATGTATCGTTGAAGTCAATGAGAGATTCTCGGTGATGAGAATGAGAAATTCTATCTATAAAAAGCGTGGGAGTAAGAAGCTATTTTTAGAAATGTAGAGCTTATGGCATAGGGAAAATTTAAACTCGATAAAATAAAAGAAAGAAGATTTTTGGAAGTTTTCGAAGAAATGTATAATTATTTGCATTATTTGTTTTGATAGACCAATAGGGGCAAAGGAGTAAGAAAAATTAAATAAGAATAACTATCTTTGACGTCTTCATTATCGTTGAAAACTTTTTACAAAGTGAACTACATAAAAAAAAGTCTCTGCCAAACCATATGAATCATGTTCTATGCAAATTATTGAAGCATCCCAAGGTATTGATTAGAAGAAATGCATATATATATATATATATATATATATATGCAAAGCTAAATTGAATATAAAAAAGGTTAAAAATAAGAAATTTGAAGTTAGTGAGATTAGAAAAATAGAGATTAATTGTGATTAGTTGTAAGAGTATGAACCACTATATATTGCTGTCAAATATGGATCCAGGATCTCTGACAGGAAGGGAGAACTAAGCAAAAAACTCTAACCCACCCATAATCATTGCAAGTTGACATACTCGGATAGAATTCTCAGGTAAGATCCATCTTGAATATCAATATTAGTCTAGATTACAAATATATTTAGGTAGAACAATTGAATCAAAGAAGAAATTCTGCATATCCATAATTATAGGAACATAAATGAATTGAGCTTAGTCTATGTTGTCATTTGTCTTCCTATTCATTTTATTGTACAAACTAGTGATTAAATTAGAATTATAAAGGAAGCGGAATTAACAATACTTACATACCCATAAAAATTAATTGGGACAAAGTAAAAAAAAAAAATCTCTTTTTTTAGAAAACTACGCTTTTATTCATTCTATACATTTACTATACATTTTGTATTATGATGTATGTTCTCCTGTAGCAGAAATGACCTCTTACAGACGTTTTAGCATTGGCAGCACTAGATTAGTACACTTCCTCTAGAGTTCATAATCATGAAACTGCACTTCAATTGCATTGTTTATCGTACGAATTTTTGTTGTATAGTCCATCTTACCTAAACGCCTCTTCACAATGTTCCACAAGTTCGTAATTGCATTTAGGTCTGGCGAATTTTCAGTCCAATAAAACACATTAATTTTATTTTCCAGCATAAAAGTTTTTACCAGCTTCGAATTGTGACAAGAAGCTAAGTCATGCTGAAATATTCATTTAAGGTTTTCATGAATGAAACAATCTTATGCCATAATATTTCGATGCATTTTGTCAAATTCATCATGCCTTGAACCGGAAATAAGCTTTCAGTGCCATTTGCCTTGAAAACCCCTAAAATATCTGCTTCAGCGTGGATTTTACAGTCTGTTGGATATGGTCCTGTCTCAAATGTTCACAATATCTTCGCCTCAAACATCTAAAATGTATCCCTATGCAAATAAATGAGTTTCATCAAACAAAACTACTTCCAGTCGTCAGCAGTCCATAATTTGTACTTTTTTGTCCATGTTAAACATTTTATCTCCATGTTTGGAGTTAAAAATTGTTTTTTATTGGTTTCCTTGCCTTACTGCCAGAGTCCAGAAGCCTGCATCGTAAATTTAAGCTTCTCACATCAAAAACAGATGCTAATAAATATATATAAGGGCTCGAACTTATTTTTTTGGATTAATGTTGCTATTTCTTATTAGAATGTTATCTATTTTTCAGTAGTTTTCCTCTTGCACATACATCCTTATTTCGTTTTTGTCGAGGCAGATCCACATTCTTCGAATGAATTTAGAATTTTTAAACGATTGACCTACACCAACTGCAGAAGCTATTTCTCTAACTATCATAGAAGTGTGATATTTAAGAAATATAATTTTAGCACTCTGCTTTAGAGGAAAATCTATTTTTGAATACGTGAAAGGAAGAGAGAGCAAACACTAACAACTAACTGGCTCAATCAAAGGCTTTCAACTGAAAAATAGGTAAGTACTTCTGCACTAAAACTAGTTAGGTCGATCAGTCATACTCACTCCAAGCAGAAATATCCGATTTGATGAAGTTCACAGCAAGGAAACGCGCGGCAGCATAATGCGCGTTTTTTTTTTTACACATCGTCATTTTTATCGTGGATTTTAGGTAGCTTGACTTTCCGTTACAGCTCCATCTAGCGGTTCACCACTTGCTCTTCGCCCATGCATTGTATGGTGAAAATTGCATATTTGCATATTTTCCATTACCCCGTAAATTTTTGTCCATGAGTTTCAAAAAACACTTTTTATATATAATTGAATTAAGTAATTTGCTTTCGAGGAGAGAGTACCAGGTTTAAGAAAAGGGTTGTGAACTTATACCTTATCCGCAGTTACTTCAATTTTTGTCACCCGACTTCTACAATATCACGCCAAATTTGATCGCGTGACTGATCTATAATTTCCACTATTCCGTCCGTGATAAAACACGACTCAATGATTAGTGCCCTATTTTTGCTTCCTCTCCTACAATTACAAAAAAAAATTATCTTTCAATGAAAAGTTCTTAGCGGTATTTCTGAACACTAGCCTCTAAATCTGGATATCCTTTTTGCCACCCTAGGTGTATAGAAATACGATTCTCATTTCATTTAGGATAAATGTTGTAGAGCATTTTTGCTGTGATTTCGCATGTCACATCTAAAAGAAGAAACTTAGGTCATATTCAAGAACTCATAGCTAATTTTTCTCTCTCTGCGCTTTGGGTTCGAGACCTGTTTCCTATAAAGACCCTTTGCATGGTGGGGATGATGCATATTGAATACGACGGGTTTTCGAGTCCTCACGTTTTAATGCAGTTCAAGTTAGAAAAGTGGGGTGCCTACTCATGTCACGACCTTATCAATAGCCCTTGTAATACATATAAGTGCACCATTAAAAAACAATCCAACAATTTAGAAGGAATTGCTCGGAGGTATTGATAGTATCATTTTAATACAATATAAGTACTCTTAAATATGACAGATTAATCAAATTTGTACTAAATTTGCGTTTACAGGATTATGGTTCTCAGAATGTTGCTTTAAATTAATTTTCCATGGGCTCTCAGAAAATTAATGTTTCATTTTTATAATGTTTTTTACTTCTATTTATCCATATTTGTATTTAATATTACGAAGTTAACTCTTAAAATGTTCTTTCTTATAATATCATATTTTTCCAATTTTATTCAAAAGGGGAGAAATACTTTGAGCCTGATATTGATTTCCAATAAAACAGGAGTGACTAAGATTTGCTTAAAAATTCAACCAGACGTTTCATGAAATGAACTACAGATTTCAAAAAATTCTTTTGTGTAACAGGATGTCAAGCCCAAAAGCGAATTTAAATGCAATTCGGCAGTCCAATTGTGAATATATCTTGAACTACATTTTCTCTTTTATTTATTAAATTCCTTTTGAGTGAAAATTTTTCAACCTTTTGCATGTTTAACATTTATATAGAACCAAACTAACTTTAATTTACATTTTTCCGGTTTCGAACCATACAAAGAAGTTATTTTTAAACTTTTCACAACTATTTATCAGCTTTTTTTTAGTTTTCAACAATGTTTGCTGTAGAATTTGATAAAAATCTTATATTCAAGTTAATATTATTTGAATAATTGTGAACTATAGGTTTTTCTATCTAGGATTTTCATTATAACTTTATTGAAATGAATCACTGTTTTCCAGTAGAAATGCAAAACTTAGGTTATGTACCGATATTATCGTACACATACGAGAATTTTTCAAAATAAACCTTTTTTTGCCGACAGATGGCGCTGATAAAGAAACCAGGTATTATCAATGTGTGCTGCCATGTGATAAACGGAAAAGAAAACAAATATAATCCTTTATTCATTTGTTAGGTTTGGTTTTAGAATCATTTGCTGTGAAATCAAAATTTGATTGCTGCCACGTCGAGTTATCATCGTCGATGAGACCTATATTCACACTTCATATACATCGGAAAACAAATTGTCAAAACAATGGGTCTCTTCTGAGAAATTGACTCAAAAGAAAGCGAAGACGATATCATGAGTCCAAAAATTAATGCCAGCATTGTTTTGGGATATAAAGGGCATCATACTCATTGACTTCTTAAACAGAAAAAAAGATCACTGAATAATATGAGTTCTCCTACAGAAATTTCCAATTCCTGACATGCATACATTCTGAATAAACCTTATATTTCAGAACGTATATTGTTATTTCCCTTACTAAATTATGCAAGTATATGTATTCACTTCTCAGTATCTAGGACAGTTTAGAATGTCTCTCAGGAGATGAATATTTAATTTCTGTTTGAATAGGAAATTGGCACACTTCTGCATAAAGCTGATTTAAGTGAACGTCTAGACTTCACAAATTAAGCAGTACCTTTGAAACTTATGAAGCAGGCTACGGTTTTGAATTGTGAAATGTGTATGAAAAACAGCATTCTCTAAATGTATCAAAGTTTCAAATAATATATATCTATAATATTAAGTCCTAACTAAACTTTTGTGTATATTTACGTTGTTTTATAACAGAGGGGGGGGGGTAAAGAACTCGTATTTCATGCTAGAATAGGAATGATGTACTCCATAACGAATGTATTTATTTGAATACCAATTTATTGGAACGGCGTGAAGGAAACAAATCACAGTGGTTTCTCGCTTGACGAATCGCGCAACGTATAAATTTAATAGATACTGACACTTTATGTGTTACATTTAACTTCGTCAGAGTTAGTAAGAACAGAATTTTGCACTCGATTACTCACCCGCTTTAAAGTATGTGTTTGAGTTTAAGATTATTTATAGATGTATATTTCGATGGCAATAAGATAATTGAATATATTTGTGGAACTTACATTAGAATATACAGAGTATGTCTTAAATACACTAGCTTCTAGAATTTGAGATGCAGTTATTAGAATATAAAGAAATTTGATTCAGTATTCCTTTAGAATCGAAAGGAAATATAT
>BMAW01081900.1:21902-58429 GCA_019974015.1 Nephila pilipes | reverse complement strand
TTTTTTTTTTTTTGTCATTCTACAATTTTAAAAAACAATTACTTCTACTTATATATATATATATATATATATCACGAATGATATAAAGAGTTAGTTTAACATTAATGAATTAATGAAACATTCAATACATGGCCAAAATAAAGTTTTATTTTATTATAGCAGACTTTAGTCGGACTTCAACCTTAGAGGCCGAAGCGAAACTACCATAAAAATCTCAGATGATCATCCGAGACGGGTGTCTGAGGAAGAGTGCGTTTTTCGCTGAGTTTTTGTTTTTATACCAGGGAAATTTCATTATATACGACAGAGACCACATGGTCTGGATAGAGGGACTTCAAAAGAATATAAGTGTAGACTTAAAGTCTGGTAGGAATCATCCCTACAATTCTGTACTGTGGGAAGAATGCTGACTTTGCAGATTTTAAGAGCGCGGGATTGAATAAATTAAAAAGAAAAAAGGAATCGTATCAGGAAATAAGAATGAACAATATATTTTAAATGAGAGAATAGGAAAATTTAAGAAATTAAAGTATTAAGTAGAGAAATTAATAGGAATTAAGTTAAATCATTACAAATTCCCCCCCCCTCCGCAAGACACGGGTGTGCGTTGGGCCCTAACACATATCTTACAGGGATATCTAAGTAAAGAATAAAATTTAAAATTTAAGTTAATAGTAATATTTAAAAATGTTATATCTAAAAAATTCATATTTAAAAATGTAAGATCTAAAAATTTTATGCCTTGAGAATCCCTTCATCCTTACAGATTATATAAACAATTTCAAAAGATAATCAAAATACTAAATAGAAAAGGTAAATTTGTTGTTGTGTGTGGTAGTGTGCCTAAAATCTAACATCACTTTTACAATAATAAAAAAACATAAATGTGATGATGATGTGTGGTGGCATTTTGATAAGTCAAACATAATATTTAAACAATATGGAATTTAAAAGAGATTATTGTATTTGTCGTGATATCCGGTGGATGCAGAACAATTTCACTAAGACTGGAACACTTTTGTATCCATTGCAGTTATGGTAGTGTAAAATTTGGTTTCTTCCTCAGTAATGGTGCCCAATTTAAATTGCGCAACAAGCTTCAAAAACCAGAGCGTTGGATCAGAACTACAAAACAGTGACAGTTTCACTGCAACGCGCTCCAACTGGAAATATTCATGCGAGTTGAAATCGCCATCTTAAAATATTTTTTTAAAAAAAAATACTATTAGTAAATAACTACAACTCCTTAAAATATGGAAATTTAGAAGATACAAGGCCGATTTTTTTTTCTTAATTTTCAACATGCGATATACTAATGTGTATCATACTGTATATTTTAACCTGAAGCAAAAAAACATGCAATTCAAATACATAAATTCTTGCAATTTCAATTTCTTTTCTTGCACTGAAGGATGCAATAATAAGAGTTTAAAAACGGGTCCCCCATAAAGCGACTGCAAAAATCACCAATTGCTTTAATGAAAAATCTTTAATCAAAAAGCGAGATCTAATAAAAATTATTTATAAGAAACAATTTTTGAATAATATTATAACTGTCATGAGATTGTTTTATTAACGTTGCAACTGAGAGGACTATTGGCGACGGACCTCATTTTTTTTAAATGTCAGTCAAGTGATGAGGACGACACCCGAGAGGCATCTACCTCACTCGACTTCCACACCACGCCAATGGAAGGACTTTGATCCCCGACATATATAACGTGTATCAGCCTCGGCTACACGCGGATCTTTGGTGGCATCAAGGCTCTGGCCGAAGACTACTTAAACCAGTGGCTGCGAGTCGGCGACCATGACCATAAAGCTACTGCGGCCACATAATACTATTATATCAGAAGATGAATATAAATGCAACAATGTGTGTTCATGAGATTAAAAATAGAACAACTATTTTTGTTTTAGTTAAGTTGTGGAGTGGAATAGAGTTTGCACTGAATCCAATACACTGATAATACAAGCTATTTTTTCATTAGAACAAAGTAACGCGTTCGATACATTTTCGTTCAAAATTTCATTCAGCTCTTTTTAATCATTAGTAGACAACCTCCTTCTCGAAAAGACTGGTAACACTTCAAAGGATAAAACCGAAACATATACAATTAAATACAGCAAAAATTATTTCCAGCAACACTAAATAGTTAACATGGATGTATTCTTATGAAGCAAATCTCTAGTCTCTATCAATGAAATGAATGGCTATAACGAAATAGTAATTTCGAAAAAACTTCAATTACAATAGAAAAGTTTTATTTATTTTGAAATTAATAATCAAAGATGAAAAAAAAAAGACGATTCACTCAGCTAAATTCTAAAACAAGGTTTTACGGATTTTCATAATGAGCAATTTTTCCCAGACAGTTGCTTAAAATTGACTGAATCCATTGATTCATGTTTCCTCCACAAATATTTTATTCAAAAGCAAATTAAGATCAAGACATGATAAGAGTCTAAAGCTACCAAATCTCAATACTTCTTACAGTGTTCTCAAGCCAGATTTATTCATATAGACGTAGGCTTGGAGTGAGACATGGAATGATATCTAAATAAAAATAATTGACAAAATTATTTAAATTTCAGAAAACCGGTCTTAATTAGTTATTCACAAAGTTTCTAAGATCTACTATTTTTAAGTGCGATATCAATGCCATGATATACAATAAAAGCTCAATACAGCATTTTTAATCTTGGCTCCAGATTTAAACAAAACTAAAAATAATAATTAAAGATTCTCTCAAAAAATTCCACGAGTGTTTTGTACGATCTAGTGGACAGAAAACAGACACTGAGAATAAAACAGATTCACTGGAAAAGGAGGGCTGCAAAATGGTTACCGTAATCTTACTGTCTTCAAGAATTAGTTCTTTAAAAATCCTAAAAACAATATAGAATTACCTATTCTAACAAGACATTCGTGCTTTCTGATCAGTATCCTGAATTGTCTTTATAGTTTAAAAGGCTCAAAACAAAAGTAAAAAAAAAAAAAACTGGATATACAACTTTTATAAGTGCAATCACAAATTTTTCTCTTTGTACTTGCAAACACGTCTCAAGTAACACTGTCCCATATGTTTTAAAAATGCTGCACGATAAGTCCTGCTACACCCCTAGACATGGGGTACCAATTTTCATTGCCTTTTCAGCATTCCAAATAATACGTCAGGCAAAGCTAGAAATAAGTATGACAAAAGATACACCATTATAAAACATACACAGCACATATAACACATCGATCAATAACTCCCGAGTCCAACATTGAAAGAAACTTTTTGCAAATTTTTTTTATTCATCAACATAACACCTTTGTTAATCACCTTAGGGTGATACAATCGTTCCAACGCTTTTCCAAATCTTTTTTTTTTTTCCTGCAAGAAATCTTTTTTGTAGCGAGTAAATAGCGATAAACAGCTTTCTGAATCATCGACTCGTTGCTGTTTTTGTTCCATCGAAAGCAATCGCGGCACCCACTTGGAAAAAACTTTTTTCATGCTCAATTTTTCATGAAGGATAGTAAATACACTTCCATATGATATCTGTGTCATCTCAGCAATCTCACGGAGCTTCACTTTACGATCTTTCATTATAATTTTTGTCACTTCACTCACATTTTCCGGTGTAACGGCTTCCACAGGTCTACCCGAGCGTTCCGCGTCATTTGTGTCGGTACGACCACGTTTAATCTCGGCAAACCACCGACAAATCGTTGCTTTTGATGGACAAGAGTCCGGGTAACATTTTTCAATCCATTGTTTCGCTTGCACGGTGTTTTTACCCATTAAAAAACAATGTTTTATCAGAACACGAAACTCGGTTTTTTCCATTTTTTAAACAAACTACAAAACGACTTTACTCCAACCTCGATAACTCAGCTGTTTCTGGTCCGATCGACTTAAAATTTTGACACGTTTCAAGCAAAGGTTCGTACTCTAGAAAGACCTGGTTACTGGTTTACTACGAGCGCCATCTCTGGGTTAGTCTCGGGAGTTATTGATTGATGTGTTATAACATACATACTACCTTTATTAAACTTTTATTTCTAAACTTTAAAAAAAAATTATGAAGATTTTTTTTAAGATGTGTTTGCTAATTTTTCTCGGTTATTTTTTCTGAATTTGTGTTCTTCAAGATTATAATTTACACAATATCCATAATTTTCTTCCCGATTTCATTTAGTTCTAATACTATTTGAAAAATGATGTTGCTATCTGTTGCCTAATCAGTTCGGTTTTACAGCAGGAATTATGTCAGTCATGTTTGCTCAAAGTATTCACGTTTATAGTAGGTTTTCTAATTTATTTTATTTTGTGGTCTTATTTATTTTTTTTAAAAAAAAAAAAATATTCATTATATTGTTACGGAAAAAATATTTTCCTGTGGGTGTGTACGTCGGGTAAAAATCAATACTAACTTAGAGGATAACGATAAATGACGATTTATTCGTAAGTCTTCAGGACGACACAGGAATAGCACAATTTAGACAACAGATAATCTTTTCCATAATAAAAGAAGCTTTGCAGGGAAGCATCACTCATGTTCGTAACATTATGTTATTAATCTATTAAAATTTTTCTGGGATTGCCAGTTTTTTTCTTTTTTAAATGATTTTCTTATAAGTTTGCTTTTTGTTGATCTATGTTCAATAGTATCTTCGGTTTTATAACTGTTTTTATATAATTGTAATTGGAGGCAGTTCAGTCAATAATATTGAATTCACCCAGCTTATAACAATCTGCAGCTAATTACAACATTAACTGTATAATATTCCATTATTTTGCTTTTCTTAAATTTTTGAATTTTGCAGTTTTCTTTATCTCTTCTTATCTATTTTTTTAGAAGTAGGCATATTAATTTTTCATTCAATGTACTTGCTTTTGGAAATTTATCTACAGTATATAATTTTTTCTTACACAGTTACAATTACAATTTTTACTATTCATTTTTTTTTCTTTGTTTGCAGTGATTCATTTGCATATTTATATGAATTGGTGAATATGTTTTTGATTCTCAATAATATATATAGAAACAATATATTTCTTCAATGCTATATAACTTTCAAATTTTATTTTCTAAACTTATTTATAATTGTAATATTTTGGTGTTTATTTCATTCAAATTTAAAATTACCTGTATGTGTTTATTAATATAAAAGAGGTGAATGCAGAACAGTTTACGTTCACTCGCTACCATGGTTAAAGCAGAAAAATGTGATAATAGTTACATCATGCTAATTACGGGCACCAAATGCGTCTTTTCATCTTTGAGGCTAAAGTGGTTTAGTTTAGTTCAGTTTTATTAACGTCGCAAAGCAACACGAGGGCTATTGGTGACAGACCTCGTAATTTTGAACCTCGGTCAAGTGACGAGGACGACACCTGAGCTGGCACCCCCCTCTCCTAACTTCCACACCACACCAAAAGGAGGACTTTGGGCCCCGAACAGATTTAACGTGCATCAGCCCCAGCTACACGGCGGGTCTTTAGCGGCCAAGGATCGAACTCGCGACTAAACGAAAACCGCCAGCCGGTAGTCCACGACCTTGACCACTAGGCTACCGCGGCCCCGGCTACACGGCGGATCTTCGGCGGCAAAGGATCGAACCCGCGACTGAACGAAAATCGCCGGCCACGAATCCGATGCCATGACCACTAGACTACCGCAGTCTTAGGCTAAAGCGGATGAAAGCGAAACTTTCCCTACTTGGAATGTGTGTGAAATCTCTGAAAGGCAATTTTCTTTTGTCTATTGAATAAATTATTATTATAAATATTGAATATTATTAGGAGTTATCCTAGATAAAAGACTCACTTTTAATCAACATATCACACAAACAATTAAAAAATTCCGAGCATGCGCGTGTTCGGTCTACCCCCTAATCGCTCGGAATTCAAAATTAAGCATTAAAAATAAGTTGCTTATCTATGCTCTGATTCTCAGACCTATTCTCACCTACAGTTGTGCCGTTTGGGTTTTTGCTGCAAACATACACCTTAATAAACTTAAAAAAGCACAAAATAACATTATTAGACAAATTGTAAATGCTAGATGGTTCATGAGAAATACAGACATTTATAACTCAATTAACTTCCCAACAGCAAAAAAGTTCATACAAAAAACATCCTTTAACTTCTTTAATAATCTCATGAACATAAATAACAACACACTTACAAACATCCCAAACTATGATCCTGACCCAGCTATTAGAAGACCCAAAAATGTTTTACTCGATTCTTATTAAATTCACTCTAATTTCCCAAAATCTTTTAAAATAAAAATATTCCCATTCTGAATCACCCACCTCACACCGCCACACCAAGCCGACCAATCACAACTCTCATACAAACCAGGATATCTTCTCACTCTGAAAACACACACTAACATACAAGCAGCAACCCCATTGGTAAACTGCTTTCACCCCCTCACCTTCACCTACCCTTTCTCCGGAAGAAAAAAAAAAAGGTTAAATCCGATGCTTTAAAAACTCTCTTTCACTTAATTTTTTCATCCTTTTAAACTTTAAATCACTCTGATAAATTAATTTTACACTATAAAGCCATCCAAAATATCTTTTATGCAATTCTGGGCTGGAAAAAGCCAAAGTCAAGCATCCCAAACTGCTCTGATATGGAGATTTAGAGTCGTTGGCTCAGGAGCTCCAGTAAAGCCTGTCAACCTATAAACGTTTGAGTTATGAAGAAATTAAACATTTCAATTACATGTTAAAGGATCAAAGAGAAGTCAACTTATAACATTATTCTTTAATCAAATTTTAACAATTTAAAAACTTCCACATTAACAAGAATTAAAAAAAAAATTCTTTAAAACTCATTAACACATTGATACAAATTTTAACAGAATACAGAGATGTTGCATAGGAACAAATAAAAATATCCAAGAAGTATAATAAATAACAAGATAATATTAAATTGGTTTTCAAAATAACTCGAACATTTCAAGACTCACTATCTCTGAAATAAAATGAAAACTATTTAAAATAATTTATGTGAGAAAATATATTAAAATAAACATTTTAATAGTAAAGAAAATACTCCTTTAATAGTTAACCAATACAAATAACAAAAGCAAAAAAAAAAAAAAAATTGCATGTAGTACAGATGAAATACAATATTTTAACAATTGAGAGAGAATATAAAGAAAAACCTCTGCATTTCAATCGTATAAATTTAGTAATAGGTATAAAAATGTTATTCAAAGCTCTGAAAAAGCTTACTTCTTTCGAGAAAATCCTTTATTGAAACATATTTAAATCTAAAATTCAAGTTTTCTAGAAAAATATACGAGTCAAAAATTATGAAAAATGAATAAAATAAACATAAATTATAAAAAATAAATTATCAATCATCAAATTGTATCATTTTTTTCAAAAAAAAAAATGCTTCATTTATGAAAAAAATATTAAATATTTTTGTCACACATTTTTTAAATTCATTAACTGTTAATAAAAAATGAATACAAAAAATTATTTATTGCAACTTTTTAAAGTTAAAGAATAAAAATTCATGCTAAAACTTACTCATATATATCCTTTCATTATTTTTTTAAAATTAAACTGTTGCATGCATCCTAATTTGTTCAGGTTCAATTTATCATGATTACTTAAAAACTTATTAGCTTTAAATAGAAATCAAAATTATAATTTTATGCATTACTGTGAAATGGAAATACAAAACACGGAAAATCAAAAATAGAAACTTTATTTACAAACTATACAAATTATATGAAATTGAATAGGTCAGCAAAAAAATATTTACAATATGGAAAAGGAAACAATAAGCTATATAAACAGTAAAGGGGAAAATGTCAATAAAAATTTGATTTATTTTTTTTCAATTTAAAAATAATTCATCGCCAGTAATACTGATACAAATTTAAAAATAAAATTCATTTTAATATTTATGCACAATCTTTTGAAATGGATTAAAATTTCCATCCGCCTGAAATAGGAAGGACGCCACAATCTCGATATATATTAGAGCTCCTCTTCTCAAACTGAACCTTACTAGAGATGAGTCGACTAGCTAAAACAATGTCTTGTATTTTTTTCTTAGCAACAGTTTTTTCATTAGGAGGTAGCCGTTTAAGTGCTGGAAGAAGTGACATCAGAAAACGGTAATCTTCATCATTAGTATTACAATAGTTTATTTCTGAAGCAGATTGGTAATTGTTACCTGAATGGCTCTTTGACGATATTGCACAATTATTTGTGTCTGGAAATACAAAATTTTGCACATAAAGACAAAAAACATAAAATATACGAAATAAATTAATAAAAATACATATTTAATCTTGTTTTTATTGATATGCAACACCATAAGCCCCAAATCAAGCCCTGAAAATTTTATGTACGTGTTCAAAATATATACTCTATGTACAAATACATGTATTTTAAACCACAATCATTTCACTAAGAATTAACTCCTAAATTTTTCTATATAAAATTACATCCTTTTATACACTAATGTTCTTCAAAACAAATTTTTGAAATGGCATCATAATTCTGCACAAAACTAAACAATTTTCTTATACTTTCAATTGATCACATTTTATATACATTTTATCATTTAATTATAATTAACTTTATATTGGATTCAAGTTATAAACCATTAAACTTTAAAATTTACAAAAAGAATTTTATTTATTCATTTCATGTCATAAAAATTTAAAGAATCGCCTTTTACTGATAAAAATGTACATTTTCCTCTTCGGACACAAGAATTTCATTCCTCAAAATTTAAAATTTCACGTTTTTATATTTAATCATAATTAATGTACTGTGAATCAGTTGAACATTACCAAAGAATTCATTTTTCAAAAATTGTTTGTTAATGATTAAGAAAAATAGAAACATGAAATTTTTGTATTAACTATAATTTTTAACATTTAGCAATTAAGCAAAAAACAAATAGCTCAAAATCTGACTTTTTTTTAATGAAATTATTTATTGAGCTAGTGTAAGGCATTTCATTTTTTATTGATTCTATCATATACTGATAATTATATTAAGTTTGCTATATTCTTCATTTTAAAACTTGAGTAAATAAACAAACAAAATATATCTTTACCAGTAGATAATAGTGAGTCATTTTCAAGTTTATCACAAGTTTCTGATCCATCAGTATCAGGAGGAAAATAATTATATGATGACACATTAAGGATAACAGGCATTGTTGAAGCTTCTTCTTTCAGCTGAATATTAGGTGAAGCTACACTTGAGTTTTTAAGTGAACGTTCCACCTAAAAAAATAATTTAAAATTCCAAATGCAGGCAGATTTCAAAGAAATCAGACAGATAAATGAAAGAATAAGAGTCAAGATAATCAAAATATAAATAAATCAAAGATATGTACATTTACACTACTATTATATTGAATAATAATAATATTATAAATATTTTTTTAATTCTTCGAAATTAAAAATAAAGTACAAATTCATTGACACAATCAATTAGTTTTAAAATAAAATATAAAAATTGATCAACTTGAATAATAATGTACTACATACCTTTACATGAACATTTAAAGGTCCTTCAGTTTTATAAGCAGAATCATTTTTTACTTTAAATGTAGCTTGATTTGAAGAATTGATTTGGACAGAAAATATTTGAGGCATGACATCCTGAGTTAAATATATTCCACCTGAACCTTGTTTCAGAACATATACTAGGGATCTAGTGTTAACAGATGAATCATTTATTGATCCTGTTAACATAAATATTAATGGGAAACTGAAGCTTCCTGCAACTAGAAAAGATAAATAATAATAAAAAAAAAGGTGAAATAAAAATAGATAAAATAAACATTCAGAATAAAAAAATTCATACAAAACATTCTATGTCATGTAATGATAACAAATAACTAAAATGCAAAAAAAAAAATAAAAACAGGCATACATGTTCCAGTGCAAAATTTAGATACTAAAAAAAAAAAAAATTTCAGTTATTTCAAAAATAAAACTTTACAAGAACAAATAAAATAAATAATATAATTATCAAAAATGACATACTTTAAAAATGTTCAAAAATGTTTATTGTGCACACTAATACACAAAAGTTTTCACAATGAATTATCTATACCAAAATACTTTGCTTATGTCACACCAAAATTTATATATTGCTCCTTTTATTTAAAAAAAATTGATCCAAAATTTTTATCTTAAGTTCATGAAGATTTAAACAAAAACTGCAAATAAATAATTAGAATATTACTTGTTTAATAACTAAAGTATAGCAAGAAAATGCAACTTCTTAAAATGCAATAAAATGTATTTGAATATTTTTTAAGATACTTTAATTTTCAGTTGTTTCTATAAACATAATAAATAACATAAGATCTTCCCAATAGTTTAACACACATTCAAGAATTGTATTTCATCATGACAATTACAAAATACTGAATCAATATATTTAAGAAAACAAACTAATATAACATTACATTTTAAAAGAAAGAATATAAAATAAACACATAACAGTCAGTGGTGCAAAATATTAAACAAAAATTGAAAATGAATAAGAACAAATCTGAAATAAACTGAAAACATGACATAATTGGTATCAATGAATTTTAGAAAAGGGAGTATTCATTGATTTGAAATATTTTTAATGAGTAAAAAAAAAGAGCCATTAAAAATATTATGATACAAAAATACACATAAATGTTTTTCTTAAAAAAATCATATGAGTACTTGAAAAAGCTTTATTAATTGTTCTGAGGGGGGAAATGCATTATTAACATTTTTATACAAACAGAAAAAATAAGGAATAAATTAAACAAATATATCAAATAAAAATTATATAACTCTACTTTTTCCACAATATAAAGTAAGCATTTCTATAAAAATGAGAATCTAAAGATGTATGTATCTATATCAATGATAATATAATTTGTAATTTTATTATATTCAAACTACTCAAGTGCTTGCTTCCCATTATATTTAGTGATACTCTCTCTCTCTTCTATCAAAACCATATGGCAAATTTCTTTATGCCCAATTGATGCATTTGACTTGGTTCTTTCTGCATGCCATAGGCATGGTGTTAAGTATCTACATAAAATAAGTTCCTGGTAAAAAAAAATTCTAACATTTTTGGTTGATTGGAACTTTTATAGCATGAAGTCCTCGTGAGACATATTGCGTAAAACATAAGAGAAACTTCTCACATTTTAATCAGTTGAGCTATTTTAAAATTCTAACTTAAGGTACCAGATCAAATAAAAGGATGTTCTTTAAAAAATTTAATGCATGGAGAAAAAAATTATAACATAAAAAATTCATGATATATATATATATATTCATGATATATGTAATATATATATACATATATATATATATATATATATATATATATATATATATATATATATATGAACACACACCAATCACTTCCAATTTAATTACACCAATCCAATTATCAATGGGGACATTTTACAGGTTTGGCACAATGATTGGTGGGGTTTTACATTTGAACCAACACAGCATATAAGATGAGGTGAAAAACATTTAGTAATTGATCTATAAATGTGAAGCATCAACATGAATCATTCTCTTAGATCTATGGTGTAAACTTCAATAAAACTGGAGAATTCAAAATTCTTCCAAGTCAATAAAAAGATAAAAGAAAGAAAGTATGTAACATCATACATATTTTTAACAGCAACCAATTTTGTAAAAAAAAAATTAATCAAAAATATATTAATATCAAGGAGGAAAACTTTCAGTTGTTTTTATCACTATTTGACATCTAAAGTAGTTAAATTCTCCTATTCAATGGTGAAACAGTTGAATTTTTAACATGATAAGTCTTTTTAAAAACAAACTTTAATTTGTTTTAATTAACTTTAATTTAAGGTAGTGATGAAATATTCTAAAATAATATTGAAGAGACAGAAGTTCTCACTTCAGATTTAAAGATGGTTCAAAATAGTCTATAAGCAAACTGTACTGAGAAGAAAGATTTGGAATGCTACAGAACAATGATTATAAATTTTTTTTAGTCTTTTGCAAGCCCACTTTCACATTAAAAAATGTCAAACTTTTTTCCTTCCAACCAAAAGCATGCATGAAAACAATTATGCTTAATTTCTAATTTAAATTAAAATAAATAAACTTAAAATTTTATTTGGCTTTTAATAAAAAATATTATTAAATAAATTAAATATTCATATTTTTTATTATCCGTAAGTAAAAAAAGAATTTTATTAATATTAAAAATAAAATAACTTTTCTTATAATAGTTATTGAAATATATACCAACCATAGTCAAATAAAATAGTAAAATACAATTTTACATTGTTCTTGTAATGTACACACTTGTGACAAAACAGAAATAATTGACAATTCTAAAAAAATGTTTTCACATAAGTCAAAAAAGCACAGAGACTTATCTGTCTGAGTAACACAGGACGTAACATATTATGTTTGCAGTAATATTTTGATTCCAAAATGTACTGAAATCACAATGCAACACAACTTTTATAATGCATTAGGTGAAATTTTTCCAATATATATTTACAGATCCACTTAGACAATATTACAATTGAACTGAATTATATTGCACTGAACAGAAAATGTAATTGTATTACATTTTCTCTTTCATTACATGATATTAAAGATTGCCACTGTTTCTTTAAAAATTCATGTATCTAAATAAAATTTTTGTAACCCTAACAATTTTCATTGCAATCCCATTTGGGAACTACTTCAAAGCATAGACATAATGCAAAATAAAATATTGTATTAAAACTATGTAAAATGATTGTCTTGATGAGGCATATAGCACAAAACTATAATCTAATTTTGATTATAGGAGTGCATGATATATTAGTAACAAATATGTGCAATTAGAACCTCATGAAGAACGTGAGAAAACTTTTTTAAATAATAGTTGTCATTTCACAATATTCCTGAAGCCATTCAAGCCATTCATAGCCATTCAAGTAAAGGATTTAATCCAAAAAGTTAAAAATATCCTTTTCCTTTTAAGTTTGGTGATCGTTGTCAACCTCAGAAATGTTATTCACTGTGTTTGACAAGAAAAGTTAGAAAACTCCTCAGCACAACAGGATTAGCAGCTGATATTAATGAAAGTCACAGGTTTCATTTATTAGTGAAGAATAAAAAAAACAAACAGGATTGCAGGTATTAAACGATTCAGGTGCTGATTTTAGTCTAATTTCTGCAACACACCATACTACAACAACAGATGATTTTAAATCAAAAGCAGCAATTAGAACAGAAATTTCTATGAAGGGAATTAAAATTTTAACTTTAAAATAAGGGCTTGGAAGAGAATTTCAATTTCCATTTATAATAGCTAAATACATATATGATAAAGGTATAGCAGCTGATTTTCTAAATAAATTTAAATTTTTAGTTGACATTCAAAATAAATTAATAAATAAAATAATTAACCTATCTGTTTGAAGCAATATAACAACAGTGTTTTTTGATAATGCTATCAGTACTCTATATAAAAATTCTAAACATGCAAATTTGTTACAACATTATCCTAATTTAACTAAATCTAATTAATTAATATCTAAATTTAAGTATAATGTTGAGTATTGTAATACAAAAAGACAACCTGTTAAAGCTAGACAATTAGATAAAATCTGTCACCTTATCAAGTTCATATGGAATCATGAAGTTCTACCTGAGGATTGGAAGATGAGCATCATCTCCCTTATACATAAAAAAGGAGATGTCTTGCAGTGCTCTAATTATAGAGATTTCAGCCTGTTCGAGACCTTTTATAAATTATTCTCCAACATACCATTCAACAGAATAGTAGCTTATACTAAAAACAACACTGTTGATAATCAACACAAAACTTGTAAAAAAGATCAACAACTGAATAGATCTTTAAACTATGACAAATCATGGAAAAGGTAAAAGAATTTGATATTAATACCCACTATTTGTTTAAAAATTTTAAAACAGCTTATGACTTAATAGATATGAAATTACTTATAGAATCAATGAGAGTTCAATATACCTGAAAAACTGTTCAAACTTACAACTATTGATTTAAATGAAACTAAACTAAGAGTCAATATTCAGAACAACCTGTAAGAACCTATTGTCAGCCTATATTTAAATTATCTCAGATGACCTAGGGAGATTAATTGGATTGTCTTCTTTTCAATCCCACTCATCAAAAAATTATAAAAAAAACTCTGACATTAACACAAGAGGAACTATTTTTAATAAAGCTGAGCAGATTTTTGCATTTGCTGAAGACAGTAGTATTGTCCCATGGACCCCAGAAGGAATTAAACAGGTCTTCCTTTCTTTGAAAGCTGAAGCGAGTAAGATGTATCTTCTCATTAGCCAGAATAAAACCAAATATATAACATGTACCAGTTTTAATAATCTTTATTTTATTTCAAAATACAAGAATACAGGTTTGAAACAGTCAACAGCTTCAAATATTTAGCTTCTCAAATAAACACAATGAACAACATAACATCAGAGGTTTGCAACAGAGTCAAATCTGCAAACAGATGTTTTTTAAGACTAAAAAAATATTTAATTTCATCAGCAGAAAAAAACAATCTCTTTACCTACAAAACTTTCATTAGGCCCCTTCTCATATACACTACTGAAACATGGGCAATAACTGAGAAAGATTTAAAAAAAACTCTTGCTATATTTGAAAGAAAAATTTTAAGAGACCTATTTGGTGGAATTAAATGTGATAATTATTGGAGAGCTATGAAATTTAACCAACTATTTAAAAAGCTAGATATTATTAAATTTATAGCAATACAGAGATTTAAATGGACAAGAAACTTAATAAAATTGGATGATATTCGAGCCACTAAAAAGATCTTGGCTAAATCATTTCATACCCATAAAAGAGGAAGACCAAACTAAGTGGATTGACTGTCTGGAAAAAGACTTAAAGATTATTAAGTTGATAAATTGGAAAACCTTAGCCAAGAACAGGTCATCATGAAATGGAATACTGAGAAAGGTCAAAGCACATTCAGAGCTGTCGTGCCAATGAAGAAAATAAATTAATTCCAAACGAAAACAAATAGCAAAACAGGAATTTCAGTATGATAGACAATTATATTATTCATCTGTCTAAATCACAATGGGCCAGTCCTCTTCGCATCGTTACCAAGAAAGATGATATTCATTCTATCCTTGCAGAGATTATGTTTTTGAAGGAACAAATAGTACTGAAGGATCATTACTTCATATTTCCTAACAGTATTTTAAAAGATATTCAAACATTTTCTTAAAAATATTTTTGAATTCCTACTAATGAAAATAAGTTAAAAGCTGCCATTATAATCCCTTTCCACCTATATGAATTGAACATGAATTTCGGATTGTATGACACATATTCTACCTTTCAAATATTGATTCATCAGATATTTATCGGACAAAATTTTGTTTCCTTACTTGAAAGATGTTTTAAATACAACAAAAACTGAAAATGAACATGAAAAACTCATAAAAAAAACTTAATATGCTGGAAAAATAAGGATTGAGACATAATATGTAAAAATCTGTTTTTGGAGAGAATGAAATGGAGTTTACAGATTTTATAATTACGTCAAAACCTCTTCCCTAAAAGGTTAAAATTAATCTAAATTTTAAATTCGGCAATAGGTTCGGTTTCGCAACAATTTGAAAATGGTAACCGGAAACCAAATAGATTTTATTCTAAAAGTTTAACTCCTCACAACAAAATTACAATAATATGAGTGTGAACTCCTCGGAATTTATATTTTTCCATTAAATATTTCAAATAGTTGTTTGAAGGAAAGAAATTCACAGTGTGTACTAACCACAAGCCCTTAATCCATGCATTTTTACAAAATGCATGCATTTTTACAAATAAAGCATTTCCAAGACAAATTGGGCAACTTCAATAAATTTCCTAATTTATAAAAGATACTAAGCACATTACAGGAGAAAATAACATAATAGCAGATGCATTGTCTGGAATTGAAGCAGTCACATTAATTAATTTTGATCAAATTTCCAAGGAGTCAGAATGAATTTCCAATACAGTGAAAATTTGCAAGTTTGAATTTCAAACAGTATTCCCTTTCATCTGGAAAAAAATTTATAGTGTGATACTTCAATACAGCATATTACGCCTTACATTCTATTTCATCTGGAAAAAAATTTATGGTGAGATATTTCAAAAGAGCATATTATGCTTTACATATCTAAGAGTTATTGTATGAAAATATTTCATCAATTTCACAAAGTAGCCCATCCTGAAATTAAATCAACAGTAAATTAATTTTTTCAAAATTTATTTGGCCAAATATTCAGAAAAATGCCCAACACTGGACAAAATTCTGTATTCTATGTAAAAAATTGGAAATCCTTGTCATAAAAAAATCAACACTTGGAGAACATCAAAAACCACCAGAAAGATTTCGAGAAGTACAAATTGATCTTGTGGTCCACTTTCTCCATCCCACTACCAGCGCCTGTTTGACCTGTATAGATAGATATACAAATTGGATGGAAGTTATTCCACTAGAAAACATTGTGGTAAAAACTGTCTCAAACTCAGCAGAAGCTTTACACAGCAACTGGATAGCAAAATTTGGAATACTCTCATATTTAGTTACTGATCAAGGAACTCAATTTCCATCTGAAATATCTCAAACTTCATGAAGAATCTGCAGTAATAAACTCTCACACACCATAGACTATCACCCACAGTGCAATGGCAAGGTAAAATGATTCCACAGATCAATAAAAGCAGCTTTAAAAGGCCATAATAATGTAACTTAGAGTGAAACATTATCAACAGTTCTTTTAGGCCTGTAAACAGCAATCCAAGATGATACTTACTATACAATAGCAGAAATGGTGTATAGGGGAATCATCAAATATCTTGGAAAATTCTTTGAGGCAAAAATAAATCACACACTACATGTAACTTACACAAATAAATTACAGAAACATATGGAATCAATATAGCAAAGGAAAACTCAACAGAAATGCATTCCAAAATTATTTGTACATAAAGATTTAGGATCAACTTCTCACATTTTTCCATATTGACAGAGTTTGAAAGCAACTTGAAACTCTATATGTGGGTTCATATCTTATTATCAATCATTCACCAAAACATTTTAATCTCAAAATAAAGAATACAGGAGTAAATGAATCAAAAGACAGACTAAAACCTACATATATTCTCCCACAAGGTAAAATGTAAATTCCTGAACAAGAGAAACTTAGAAATCCAAATCGTAGAAATAATAATCCAACTAATAGCTGAAATTCAAACCTGAACAACTGTGGCTCAACCCAAAACTAAATCAGCTTTAAGGTTTTTCTGAATTGGTAAAATTCTTAAACTTCCAGTGGGATTCAAAAACTAATACTTTATTTTTATATAATAACTTTATTACTTTGCTGATAAGCCCCATTAATTGTTTTCAACTTTTCAAAACATAACATTTGTTACTGGTAGGGGAGTAAATGTTACAGATTAAATTATAAATAAATATTCGTAATTCAAATATTTCTAATAATTGTATATATTATTTTAATAAGTAACAGTTGTATATAGTATTGTATATATTATTTTAATAAGTGACAGTTGTATATAGTATTGTATATATTATTTTAATAAGTGACAAAAGATCTGACTTGTAGCTGAGGCTGATGCATGTTAAATCTGTTGAGGCCCAAAGTCCTATGATGGGCATGATATGGAAGTTAATGAAGGGGGTTCCAACTCAGATGTCACCATCGTCATTTGAACGTGGTTCAAAATTACTAGGTCCTTCAATAACCCTCAAATTGCTTTTAGAGCAATGTTAACAAAACCAATCCAGCATCACATACAGTCTGTCCTTTCTTCTTCGTAAATTTGCATTTCTACAAAATCAGCACCAATATACTGAGCAGATGCACAGCTTTCTCCAATGCATCTTAGAATAAAACCTCACTATAAATTGGTTGTCAATAGGTTTGTATATTGATTGTCATTTTTTTTTCTTCTTTTTATTAGTCAATGAATTAAAGGATTAAAATAATTGTTTTCATTGTCAAATTTTTAGTGTTTAAGTTCGAAGACAAATGCATCCACAAAGTTTTCATTTTCCCTATACCGTAATAAATTGTCATTTATAGTAAAAAATTCATCATAATGTGATATTCGCATATTTTCCTCAGTACTCAAAAATTTGAGAATCCAAAGGTCCTAAGTAGCAAAATACAAAGCAATTCTGTATAGTGCTGATTTTTATAATTGGTCAACTTTCAGTAACAAACTAAATTGCTGACAAAAAGAAAATAATGTTCACACTAACCTTTCTAATTTTTGAGAAATTAAATAGGTCTATGAATTCTATAGGATAATTTAACCAAATTCCCTTTGAACAATGCCTTTACATTTTTTTATTACCCCCTTCTCTATATTTATTGGTTACACTAATGATGTAGTATTAAGAGGAAGAAATTCCTTTTTTATAGTTTTCAGATTATCTAGTGAAAATGTGCCAAAAAATTGTCAAGGGACAACAGAATTTTCTTTAGCTTACATTGTAATTTTGTTTTAATAATTTATTATTAATTTTTTTCTTCTTTCTTTTATAATAAATGTTTATCTTTGAGGGTGACAAATTATTCCATGGGCACTAAAGCATTGATATTTTTTTTACATTAGTTAAACTTAGATTTGAACATTCCTTCACATTTACTGTGTGTGTGTGTGTAATGATTTAACTTAATTCATATTAATTTCTCACTTAAATAATTTAATTTACTAAATTTGCCCATTCTCTCCTTTAAACGATAATGTTCATTCATATTTCCTGATACACTTTCTATTCTTTTTAATTAATTCAATCACGTGTTTTAAAAAATTCGCTGACAATGCTCTCTTCTCACGAAACAGACCTGTAGGGATGATCCCTACCAGACTTTGGGTCTATACTTATCTTCCCTGGAAGTCCCTCCAACATTCAGACAGTTTGGACTCTGACATTTAATTGAATTTTCCCTCGTATAAATAGCAAAACACAGCGAAAAATGCGCTCTTCTCTTCTTATTGCTCTTCTTATACTCCTCTCATTACCTTACTACTGTTCTCTTAAGATTGTCCTCTCTCAATAATAATCATTTGAAAATTGTATGGTAATTTCGCTTCGGCCATTGGTGGCCAAAGCATGACTAAAGTCTGCTACAATATGGAAATAAAAGTATTTCGGCCATGTATGGAATGATTCATTACTATTGACAAACATTAAAGTAAATACATTATATTTAGTCGACAGGATCGTTTACATTTAGCAGGCAGGATCATTACATATATATATATATATATATATATATATATATATATTGTCAGATATATATAATTTAAGTGCTTATTCAAGTTTCATCAGATATGGTGCAATATACAGCTGCTTCAGAAAACTAATGGCTCAAATAAGAGGAATTAAAAAATGAATAGTGAATATACATGTGTATATTTAATAACATTATTTCTATCATTACCAGAGGCCTTTTGTGTTGGAGTAGAGCTATCTTCACAAGAATAAGCTTTAATGATAACTGGCATTATAGAGCTATCTTTCACATTTCCAGGATTTGAAGTTTTCTCAGTACTTTCTTCATCACTATCGAGAGGCTCTTCCTAAAACCAAAATGGGTTAGTGAATATCGTACAACAAATCTTTCAAGAATTCTTTTTTTACTTTGAAAATGCACACTTAAATGAATAAATGTAAATGTGAAATAAAAACATCAATATCAAAAAATAAAGCATTTATCAATAAAATTAAAGCTCAAATAGAAATCAGGGTTTCTTCAACAAAGATAATAATTAGAATTTAAAGATCCAGTGCATGAACTTGCATATGGAAAAATTTAAACTTCTAATGTTAATTTTCAAAGGAAACTTAATTAGATCACATACTTTCTTCTACATGTATCAATTACAGTAATATTAGTGGAATCTATACTACCAATATCATCACTCATTTAAATGCTCTTATTAAAGATGAACAACAATCTAAATACTAACATGTATCTAAAAAATAAAATTTTACAAGAAATTCGGCATATACCAAATGCATTTAAGTATCATAATTTTAAAATTAAATATTTTTGAATTATTTATAGTTAAGAAAGAGGCTTTCATTCTCTTTTCATAGATTCTGATGCATTAGCAAGTCATACTTCAGCTTTTGTAAGTGATCCCCATTTAACAGTGTATTGATACATATACACTCCTCAAAAGTGAAATTGCAACATCAAGAAATAATACACGAAGCATCATGCAAATTTCAGGAGCTATAGTGGTAAGGTGGATATGCAAATGATTAAAAAATAGACAAATAAAATCATTATAAACCAATTTATTCAGTATCTACTTTGGGCAATATACGGGCCTCAATCCAACAAGGCATTTTATCAAGTTGTCCATTGATGGTCACTTGAGGTAACCATTGCCAAGCCATATCCACTGCAGTGCACAGATCCTCAATGGTTTATTACATTAGTGGTCCTTAGTTCATGCCACGTCCAATGAAATCCCATAGGTATTCAATCAGACTCAGATCTGGAGAGTTTGAAAGTCATGGAAGGATGTCAAATCCAGTCAGGCTGTTAAGAGTTTGCTGAGCAACATGCGGCCTGGAGTTGTCTTGCTGGAATACCGTGTTGCGTACGCCCTGCAACAAGGACAGAACAACAGACAACTTGTGTGACCGCAGCGATCTGCTGTCAAACGGCTATCAATGTGTACCAGAGGCAGCCTGTGATGAAACAATTTGCCACCCTGAACCATTATGCCCAGTGTAGGACCGGTTTGATGCTCAGCAAAATGGGTTGGTTTGTAGGGTTCTCCCGGTCACTGTCATTCCTTCACAGACAGAAACGAGATTGATCCATGAACAATACCCAATGCCATTCGATAATCGAGGTACAATGATGATGACATCATGCCAGGCATCTGGCCCTGTGTTGAGTGGTCAACAGTAAACTTGTGAAGGTTCTATCCACGATCTTGTCACTAACAGTTCTCTTGGGGAATTTTTGGGCCTTAGAAATTATTTTTATTAGAAAGCTTCCTCCAAAGAAGAGAGCATGATCATGCAAATTAAGACTGATATATATATATTCAAATAGAATAAGCTTTCAAGAGAAGAGGAGAGGAAAGATAGGATAGATTTGTAGATGAGTAGTAAATAAATGAAGTGTTTTAGAATATGTTAATCTTTCCCATCGAACAAGCCCCCTTACAATGGTGCCCAGTTTACCCAAACCCCGAGATAGGAATCGGCTCGAGTTTTAGAGCATTACCTGAAAAAAAAATTTCTGGAAAGGAAAACATGTTGGAATTTTCGTATAGTACTGATAATCAGATTTATTATTTCAAGATTCCCGCAAATTAAGCTTGTGCTTACTTAAAGGGTCATCTTATTGGAAAAGCAAGAGATTGGTTTCAGGTAATAGGTTCTTCGTACGTGACTGGAACGGCAACAGACTTTGCGCGATTAAAACAGGCATTAACAAACAGTTTTCCGGTGGTCAGAAATAGGTCAGAATTAGAGGCTGAGTTTTACTCGTCACACCAAGTTAGAAGTCGGGCACCATCAGATTTTGTTTATAAATTATTGAAGATACAGAAAATCCTTAATTTTGAAATAATTGAAGAAAACCTGGGAATCACATCATTATGAGATGGTCCCCACAGGTAAGGGATTATGTAGAAGTTCGAAATCCTACGAGAAAGATCCAACTTTTACAATTAGTAGAAAAGTATGAGGAACGATATGGGTATAAGGAAACCCCGGGTTGTAGCAATAATGGTGGAAGAAAGGAATGGGATTCGAGTAGAAGGTTGCCCGACAGTCATTTTGAAGGAAACTGGCGGAATAGAAGGGTTGATTATAGGCAGAATGATGCGCAGGTGACGAATGTGGATTTGAATAATTTTGGATATCACGGAAGTGCAGGAAATCAGGGGTTCGAGAACAGAATTCGGAATGATCGAGGTGATCATAGATTCGATAGTCGTAGGAGTCGCAATGATTTTACAAATAGAGGATTGAGTAATGATTGTACTGGAGGGGATTGAAGAAATCTTCTAAATGTCAGTTCGAATAGACATCACCATAAGCAAGATAAGGCTCTTAATTCACATAACGCAAGGCAATTACAAACTACAGAAGTGCAATGCCAGAATATCGCCAACCATGGTGTTAATCGTAACCAAAGTTTAGATCGCTTTCCAATAGCTTTAAATTCATTATCTGTAAAATCAGCAGAGACTTGCAATCAACTTAAGTGGGAATTTGAAAATGTTATTAAAGCCTTTCAGAGTCGGCTACAAACTGTGATAAGGAGGACTGAGAGATTACAGATGTGGATCCGATGTTTATTAAATGACCAATATCAATATATTAATAACAGTTTTCCTTTTGCCTATAAAAAGTTCTAGTTGTTAGTTATTTAAGTGTGTTTATATTTATTAACATAATTTCTATCAGGTCATTAAGACCCTCAGATAAATCACGTTTTCTTCACAGAGGGGGTTGTGATGGCTCTATCCGCAATCTTGTCACTAACAGTCCTCTTGGGGAATTTTTGGGCCTTAGAAATTATTTTTATTAAAAAGCTTCCTCCAAAGAAGAGAACATGATCGCGCAAATTAAGACTGATATATATATAGTATAAGCTTTCAAGAGGAGAGATAGGAGAGATTTGTAGATGAGCAGTAAATAAATTAAGTGTTTTAGAAATGTCAAGTCCCCCTTCCGACTTAATTCCCTTACAAACTTATTGCTGGTAGCCATGTATGTATTTGTACTTCATGCAATCTATTATGTATGGTTTGGGTAGACATAAATCCACCTTCTCCTGAAAGCAACTGACTGCGGATGTCACATGCCATGGAGAAAGGGTCTCGAATAGTCAAATGGCGAATACGCCAGTTTGTGCACTCTGACGTGCACCTATGCATACCACTTCCTCTTTGGCGTGCTCGTAGACCTTCCAAAATCCATCATTTGACACAAAATTGGATGGTACTCATGTTATGCCCAACACAAGTTGCTATTGTGCGCAGTGACAAACCTAGTTCATTGAGTTTGATAATTCGGTCACATTAACTGATGGTATTGAGTTTGCCAATGTCTCAGAGGCATTTTCTACATTTCTTCAAAAGTCGCAAATGCTATGCAAGATTTTGTTTATGAGAAGGGAAAGTTGCTGGCCTTTATAGGCCAAATATGACTACCACGTGATCAAATGCGAGGGCAAATTTAATCATTTGCATATCCATCTCACCATTATCGCTCCAGAAATTTGCATGAGGCTATTACATGCATTATTTCTTGGAGTTGCAATTTCACTTCGAGGAGTGTATATATTGTCAATTTTATTTGCAATATTAATACGCTTAATGAATTTTTCAAAAAAAAAATTACACACCAAAAGAATTAAGAGAATTCTATATATATATATATATATATATACATATATATCATCAATAACTTTCAACACATTATATCTAGATCAACACATTAACAGCAATATATATTTTCATAATTTATTGCCAACATTCAGTAATGTTTAAAAATCATCCTGCTTTACATGTGATTATATCAATATTAAAAACTTGTAAATTTGATATTCAAGATATTTTCTCAATTTAAAATTGCTATTTTTATTATTTTTTGGTAACAGAAAATTATACTGAACTCTTTTAGTTTAACAAATAAAGGGTAAAAATGAAAATAAAAAAATTACATTAAAATATACATAACCCATACAGATACCTTTATAGAAATCTCTTTGGGAGAACTGGATGAAAGTTCAGAAAATGGAACACTATTTACAGAAGTTGGAAGTTTATCTTTCAAAATAGAGGAAGAATCAATGCGAACCGAATATAATCGGGGTGCAGTAAGATCAGACACAAAATCACCATGTGTACCAAATTTTAATTTAAAAAGAAGAGGTGCTGCACTGCTAGATAAGGTTCCAGAAAATCCAGTAGAAACAAATACCAATGGAAATTGATTGCTTTGAACAGTTGATATTGAGCTTGGCGTTCGAAGAACTGATGGAGAATTCTTATGTGATTGTAAGAATTCTTTTTTAGGTAAAGCATTTAGAAATTCATCAAAAGTAACTGGTCTAAATTTACCTGTAAATAAGAAAACAATTATTTTAGAATTTTCAAGCAGTTATGTAACATTGATTTTTAATCATTTTAATATTAACAATTTTCAAAAACATTTTATAATGAACTACTTTAAAAACACATGAAATTTGAGAAGAAAAAATTTTGAGAGATTTACATTTTTCCTATAATTTTTCACTTGCAAAAAATAAAGCATTCATAAGCTTACCGATAATTTAAAATATTTTTTAAATTTAAAACTTATAATTTAACATTAAATAAAATATCTATTCAGAACAACAAAATATAGCTATTACATATAGTTTTAATGCAGGAAATGTATGCATTGACTATAATTAAATATGATTTTTATTTGTTACTAAAATAGAAAAGGAAATAACACCTACATTTATTCTAAGGTTCAAGCTAATGATAACAAAAGTAAGAGAAAAAAATTTTTATCCATGCTAATTTCAGTCATAAGAAAATAAAATTGCAAAATCCAACTTAAGCAAAAAAATATACATTTTTCAAAAATAGGTTTTTAACAAAAAAGAAGAAAAAGATAAGAGATATTTCTTTACAAATTTTTTAAACTTACTATCATTCTTATTTTTCCAATTACAGAGGTAATTAAAATAGAAAACTGCAAAATAATACAAAAAAAGTTTATTCATAGGATGTGGACAACTTGTTACAAGCGAAATAGTCTTAAAACAACTATAAAGGGTATTCAACAAATTTTGTATGGTTTAAACAGATTATTAAATAATTTCTAGTGGAGATATCAGAAATTACTAAGAGAAGCTAGTGGTAGATATCAGCTGCAGATTCAATTTTTTAAAATAAATCACTAATAATAATTCCACACGATATTTAGCAAATTACAGAGTAGCTCAATAATATTAAGGTCTAAGGACTGAGATAATCACATTTGAGATGAGCAATTTCAATTGAATACTTTATTTTCAATGCTTCATACCTGAATAAGTCTAAATGTACATATTACAGCATTACTGTCCCTAAAAATTCTAGAAGAAAATATTTGCATCATAGGATGCACCAGATTGGCTAGACTCTCTTACCAACAAGCCCCACAAAAAAACACAAAATCATGGCCCAAATCATAACAGAACTCACTCTTTGTTTCACAGTTGGATGGCACTTTGAATAATGTGCTTATAAAGACTTTTTCAAGATATACATACATCCTATTGTAAGGAACAACAAGAACAATTCATCAGGTCAAATCTCTTTCTTCCATAAATTGCTTAACTATGCTTTCAATGGTGGCACCACTTGTAATGGCATTTAACATTCACATGAGTTATAAAAATGACTTTGGAATATTACTTTACCATAGATTTATTATTTGAGCAATTCCCTTTTAACCTTTTGACTGCTCAATTTGTGGACTGAAATCGCTTCAAAAATTGTGTTTTTTTTTTTTTTTTGTTGCATATTTTAATCTTAATATATTGGAGAATTGAAAAATGCATTTTTTCTTTCTAGAAAAGATTTTTTTTATATAGATTTTTATCATGAGAAACTAAGTTGCCAGATAAACCAATTTCAGATGTTATCACAAAAAAAAAAAAATTGTTTAATAAATTTCAATTGAATAACAGTTTATTTCTATTTATTGCATAACATAAAAAAATACAATATATAAAATTTAAGAAAATATAAAGCACTGAGAAAAAAAATACCTTAAAAATTCAGTTTAGTATGATAGAGTTCGAAACAGGGTTCAAGGCAAAGTCCAACTTCACAGTCTTTGCACCAGATTCGAGTTTCTTTGCTAATTTTTTTTTTACACTTGCATCTTTTCTTGAACAGCAAACAGTCTTCAAGGCTCTCTTTTTATGGGGTTAGGTGATATGTGGCTTGCAAAATGACGAGCTGTCAATCTCAAAGGGTTTGGAGTAGAACTTGGTCTTCCAGGACAGCCGCTTTTATCTCTATCAGAATACTTTTGGATGATTTGCAAACAAAATTCCAAAAGCTTTATATTTTGTGTTAGGTTTTGTTTTTTGTAAAGCACATAGACATTCCACAATGATTGAAAAAACTGCCTGAAAATTTTGATATAATACTTCCCCTATTGTTTTTGGAGAGTAGGGTTGTCGTAAAAATAAAAAAGTTTCTTGTATTGAAAATTAATACTCCAAACTATTAATACTGCCAAATCTCATTTATTTCACAAATTAACATGCCAACTAGAGTCCAAGACTCACCTAGTTATATGACAATTTTTTCATGGAATACTGTTAAGTAAACAAAACAGAACGAGCAGTTCCTTGTTGCCACAGCGTACAAAATAATATACTTTTTCAAAATCGTTCAGTTCACAGTGACAAAAATTAAACAATGATAAATAAATTCACGTAAACAAAATAATAAATTTAAATAATTGTTTTGCTTTTAACATAATAAACTGAAATTTATAAAGTGGATCTCACAAGGGTAGTAGAACCTTTCTTGGACATATAAATCAATGCCACCCATTGCATTATTATTATTATTACAAACCACAACTGGTTTCATAACAGTCTTTTTAGATTTGCATGTTACCAAATTAGAGCTTGCATCATGAATAGTACTAATAAGGCAGACACTCTTCTTGTCCAGCCACTTCAGGGCCATAACTTTACCTCCTTGATAAGCAACAAATTCACCCTTGGGAACTTTCTCTATTGAAAAATTGACAGGAAGGTCTTTTCTGGTTTTATTCACTGTCCCATAAGTGTCTGTCTTTTCTGTAACTAAGATGTCTGCAAGCTGTGGAGACATATAAAAATTATCAATAGTGACAAAAATTATCAATAGTAGCTATAACCTTTTCCCAGGAATTGATCCATTAAGTGTAAAACAATTTTGGTGGAAATGGGATATTGACTGTATTGACCTCATATACACTGTTCCATCACCTGTGTATATGAGGAAAACTGAAATGTATCCACTTTCTGCAAAACAAAGAACGAAAAACTTCAAGCCAAATCTTGCTCTTTTTTTGGCAATAAACATTTTCCACTTGAGTCTGCCTTTGAACCGCATCAAACTCTCATCTAAACTAAAATTTCCCCCGGTATATAGAATTTTCGAAATTTGCGTAGAAGATATTCCATTAGGTCAAAAATTTTATTCAATTTCGGCCATGGCCAAATTGCTCATTATTAGTAAAATGAAGAAACTTCATGTGCAATAAAAACTATTTCTTCCAATTACTTTTGCAAAAACTGGTGTGGATAATATTTGACACTTAGACCAATAGTGATCTTGTTCTGGTTTCTTTATGACTCCTTGGAGTAACAAAACTACAAAAAATAGTCTTAGCTCTTCAACATTTGTTTCTAACAATTTTTTCCAGCATGATCCCTCTTTACATACTGTTTTTCGGATTTATTGTTCAGCGTATCTATTGGTTTCTCGTACTATCATTTGTAATATTTGATCATAAAAAAAAAGCTCAAAATAATTCAATATACTTGCATTGTTAGCTATATTTACAGTAATTCCTGGATTTCTACAAAAAGGAACTGGAGGTGGAGGAGGAGGAATATTCTTCATATCAATTTTGCGCCACTGCCTAACACTTTGCAAGTTTATAGAATCATGATCAGATTCATCGTTATACGAGGAGCAGTCCAAAAAATCTATATCACTATCAAAGCTAAAATCGCTTTCAGAATCTGATAAGTCATCAGGAATATACATTCTGTCTATTGCTGAACATTTTCTAGCAGCCATTTCTGATAAGAAAAACACTGAAAAAAGTGAGGTTGGAGCTGTAAAACCACATGCTTTCAAATGCCACAATTTAGTAGACAATTAACGACATCTGTTGACCAAAACATAAATCACACGTCTAATACTGTATATAATTTATTTCAGTGGTTAAACGGGAGAAAAGCGGGATGTGATCCTCAAAAAAGGAAGAAAAACACACACACACAGAAATCGCAGGATGAGCAGATTTTGCTACATTTGAGTAGCCCGTGGAAATCGTGGGATGATCAGCCAGAGGGTTGATGGTAATTTTTAATAGAAGAACCTTCAGATGCTAATTGTGCTCTAAAATCACTATGGCTTGAATTTTTGTTGCATTACCTACTTTAGTATCCAATGTTCTCTTTCACTTAACTCTCATTTTTACCCACAGTTGAGTATGATTGAAGTCATTTTCTCTTGTATTCAAATTATGACTTTCATATCATAACTTGAGAGATACTCATTTTGTTAGTGATTATGGATGCTTTCACTAGACATGCTCCAATAAAAATTCACAAAAAATCCATAATTTTCTTCCCAATCAATATTTTGCCCATGTTCCAGGACATTCAGAATCTTTTCATTTGTCGCCCAAATGTTCGCTAAATCTGTCACCATGTTTAAAGGGTCATTGCTTAAACTTCCCTTGCATACTGATGACATCTCTGTAAATGTGTCTTTTCCTTCATAAGAGATCCATTGCAGGGAAGTGTCATCTCATATTCGTAACAATATTTAATTATATTTCTGCTTATAGTCACCTAAATAATCGCATCTAATTCACAAACAACTTTCAAGATGCAACTATTCTACAACTATGACATCCAATCTTGTCAGTTGAACCCTTTCAGCTTTATGTGAAAGATGTGTTATATCTTAACAATCTTGAATTACTAATGCTTTGTCACTTTAGTAAAATGTATTTAGCATAAAAATTCTTTTATTTTACCTTGTCTCAGTCATCAGGAACTTATGTTCCTATTTAACATTTCTGTCTGTTTTCCTTTACACTACTGTTATTTCCTTCTTACTTGCTGATAATTGATAATCTGTTTGATTTGCTAATGTTAATATTTGTAGAGTTCACAAACAGCTTCCCTATTCATTTAATTTCATTTCACATAAATTAATTTGGAAAGCTTTTTTTAATTCAAAATAATGGAATTATTCATACAAAGGATAGAAGGTTACAATTTTAAAACATCGTAAAATGTCATTTTTACTAAAAAAAATTTTAGAAATAAACATTTTTTAAAAATAAATATGCAAGTTAAGAGAGGTTTTTGTTGTTGCTCAGTATAACAAAACATTTTTGTCATTGTTCAGTATATCAAAATTTGTCTCTGAAAGTCAGATAAGTTGGTGATATAACAAGCAATGTAACACTTATTTTTAAAAATCAATGTTAATGTATACAGTTGAACCCTGTTAAAATGAGCCTTAAATGGATCCAATAAAAATCAAAGGTTTACTACATCCAATTCTACTGAAACATTAAAAAAATTTTAACATTTAATAGTGATTTTGTAGTAAACAATCATTGCAATAACAGAAAATTTACAAATAAAATATTAATTACTTACATATTAAATTATGCATGTTAAAATAAACAATTAGGAATAATTCTATAGTTTTTTTTCACATTCTCTGTAGCGAAAAAAAAGTATTTACAGAATGTTCAGAGCTGCTTTCACTTCAGAGATCAAAGTCACTGACATTTCATGACTCATTTTGCTTTGTTTTACAGCATGATTCCTGTCAAAGAAAGATTTTGATTCCACTGAATGGTAAACCATTTAATAAGAGTTTTACATTCTCTTCTTCAGCACAACATAGTTTATTTGCATGATCATTGCATGAGCAGCAATAATCATGCTGAGATTTTTCCAAATGTTGAGAACTGTACATTTTCATATAGAAAAGTCCTTGCATATCTACAATAGATTAGCTCCATGTTCCGTAAGTTTGATTACTTTTATTTTAATCTCAAATGAAAATGCTTTCCTCTGAAAGAAATTAGTCAGTTTTACAATTTTTTTCCTGGAAACTGCCGAGATGGAAAAATGTCTATTCAGTTTGAAATACTCATATGCATAAGAAAACAGAGACTGGAGGTATAAAAGGCCTCTATCAGATGGTGCTTCTACAGTCCGTTTTACAATTGTTCTGATTTTTTTCAAAGGGTAGTTTAAAGAGTAGGATAAGTGTAGTGGAGCAGATTCCTATAAAAGGTAGGGAAACAGAAATACATTTTATCAGGTTGTAGACTAATGGTCGATTCATAGAAATGGCAGGAATGGTGAATGAGAGGGATTTGAGATGGTGTCTAAGAATACTATATTTCGGGTATTAATATGTAGGAGTAAAATGTTGTTGTTGTTACATATGGCTCAAAAGGAACTCAATCCATAAACATCTGGGCAGTTGCATAAACATCAAAAATGAATTACAAATACACTTAAAGTACAGACCAAAAAAAATCATCTAAAAGACAAAATTCAAAGATCAGAATATCTGTAAAATCATTATTAAAAAGAATAAATTCAAAAATTAAAACATCTATAAAAACTCTAAAAAGTCCTAGAGGGGAAACATTCAAGTGTTCAGGACATGTGATCCCTTGCACTCCAGTAAAGTAGGTAAACATCACCTCTAAGTTGTAATAAGGAGTCAAGGCCCGGGCAAACAAGTAAGTGGTCTCTATTCATAGTATCTGTTTTGCAGATAGGACATAAACTATAGGTAAATATGCTTATTCTCTTTAGATGTTCTTCTAGGCAGCCATGTCTAAGTTTTAATCTAAAATTAGCCATGACCTCTTTACATGGTCTATAACTGAATTCTTTCCAGTCATTTGCAATATTTTCCCAAGATTTATCTCTGGATATATTCAACGGATACATGTTGCAGTTTAACATGATTTTTACCGTATGAGTAAAATTACCATTGAAAAGCAGGGGGGGAGGGGAATCTGTGGAAGGTTAATTTCAGTTCACTAAAAGCAGGCTTTCATTTTCTCAGGAATTCAATATAAGCATTTAAAATAAGATTAATTAATTAGGAGTTCAGCTGGAACCAGTGAAATGATTCACTCTAACCAAGAATTCATTATTTCCTGAGTTCAGCATAACAAGATCCCATTGAATTAATTTTGAAAAAGGAAATTGAAAAAAACAAGGTTTTAATTCACCATAAAATATAAAATTTATAAAACGTTAGCAAAAAATTCATTGATGTTACAGCCATGCATGTGAGGAATCTATATACATGAAGGGATTCATTTAATTTATTAAAAAAATAAATAATAGCATTATCTATATCATTCTTGACAATAAGTATTAAAAACCTATAAAAACTACAAACATTTTTTTTATATAAAATGCTTTTAAAAATTTTAATGCACCAAATAATTAATAGGAAATCTTATTAATATAGAATATAACAATTGCATACTAAAAATAGTGCAAACTGTACAGTCGAGCATTTCTTAATGCAACAGAGCAATCAAGCATTTCATCCCTTAATTTATGGTTCATATTTCCTTTCACATGCACATCAATCACCAAAAAATATACATTAAATGGTATTTAAAAAATCTTATTATATAGATTTATTATTCTTGTTAAAATATTCTGTCAATAACACTAATAAAAAAGAATAATACCATTTGTTTCTCTTAATGTAGTTCCCCCACAATGTTTAACTTTTTGCCAATGATTATAAAGATGTTGAGTCTGCCTCACAGTTGGATTATACCTTAACTTTGAAGTTTTGATATTAGTTGACTTCAATTTCAGAAGAAAATCATACTTTCTTCTTGCATGAACCACAGATAAACCACTATCAAAATATTTGAAAAATTGCTCCTTCACCTAAAACAATTGAGAAATATATATATATATATTCCACAAATAAAAGTTAAGCATAAAAATGATGTAAACATTTATAAAATTTATTACCTAACTTTCAATTTAGAAAACTAAAAATCTACTATGGAAACTTAATCTATTTATTACATATACATACATCAAATTAAAATATATTCTACACATTCTGAAATGAAAAACTAAATTTGTATGACAAATTGTTGAAAAACATGATTGTGACGATGATCTTAAATTTTATGTCCATTTATTTTCATAATGAATTAATTTTAAAAATTCTTTAATCAAATATAATTCAAAATTTTTCTTATTCTTCTCTTTCTCTCTCTCAAAGAATGATACAAGTTCATCTTAAAGTTGCTTCATTGAAATAAATCTAGTTACGAAACCTCTCTAATTTCCTCATTTGATTTACTTCAAATCAAATCTCAGCAGATTTTGCAGAGTCATATGAGATTAAATCTCTTAGATAAGGAAGGAATGTATTCACAATGATGCTTCCTTCATGTTGCTGTCTAAGATTTTCCATGACAAATGATTTAACCAAGTGTCCTTTTATTCAGAAATAAGATATTAATTACAGTTGAAATTTTCTATCTATATGGTAATTTTTAAAAAATAGAAAATAGAATTATTTGAATTAGTTTAGAGAGAAATTATATGAATTTGGTAAAGCAAGCATGTATTAAATGACACAATCAGTTGGAAATGCCTTTAAAAATAGCCCATGAAATATAGAATTGCCCATATTTATAAAAAATATAATTTATAAAAATGTTACAAGTAATACATAAATAATTTAGCATTAGTGATAAAAATGATATTAGGAAAATAAAAAACTTTGTTATAATGCCCATTTTTTAAAAAATAGCCATACACAAAGTTTTATTGGTCCTTTGGACAGAAAACTAAAATTCAAACCTTTTGAGTTCAAATTTTTAAAAAAATTAAATAGATGGAAGCATATTTTTAATTAATGTTATGAGTTAAAACTTTAGTTTGGATATATCAAAATTTATCTAAAAAAAATAATTTCCCTACTTTTTTTTTACTGTTTTATAAAAATAGTTTATTTTGAATTATATTTTTCAGCTCATAAAAATAAGCATAATTTACATTGTAATAACAAAATATTACAATGAACTTTTAATTAATCAATTTCATTTACACTGGTGGGCAAAACTTAAACAACAATGTAAATTTTAACCGGATAGCCATGAAATTGTAGAAAAGGGGTTATTGCGATCAGTACAATGAATATGCAATTCACCAGAAAGGTGATGCGAATGCAAATGTCAGGAACAAAATGTCTTAGGAGATGTTAATGTATGCAAAATGCATACATTAACATCTCAGAGTGCGAAGTCAAGACAACAATAAATAGAAGAACGGAGGTGCAATTAAAGACATTCGCTGCAATTGCAAGTGAGACTTTAGTGAAATATGGCTACAAATCACCTGGACGACTTAACACATGGAAGAGTGATCGGAAAGCTGGAGGAGGGGCTTAGTTCGATTTGCTGAAAAGTTCAGAATTAACAAAAGTATCATTTCACAGACTTGGAAAGCCTTCCAAACCACAGGTATAGCTGATAGAAAAGTTGGCGGCAGCCACCCTAAGAAAACAACAACAGTGGATGACCAATATATTGTCCTGAAGGAGAAAAGAGTCCAATACAAATCAGCAAATGCCACTGCTCAGCAACTGTGTACAGGAACAGGGTGACAAGTGTCAAGGTTTACTGTGGCCAGACGCCTTCACAAATGAGGACTATTCGCCTGCCGTGTAATGGTGCATCTATTTGAAATTTGGCCATCAGCGGCACTGTTTAGAGTGATGTAAGGAGCACAAAAACTGGACATCTCATAAATGGAGTTGTGTCCTCTTTACAGATGAGAGTTGTTTCAGTGCCACAAGCGACTCGCCACCCCAGTTGATTTGGAGTGAGGTTGGGACACGGTTTCATCCCCGTAACATCACGGAAAGGAACCGTTACAGTGGTCCTGGAGATATCATCTGGGGAGGCATTATGCTGAACAGGAGGACTGCGCTCCAGGTTTGTGACAGAGGTTCTTGCAAGCAGAGATTGCTATTATAAGGAGGTGATCCTTCCCCATGTGTGTCTGTTCCGAGGTGCTATTGGACCAGACTTCGTTTTTATGCATGACAATGCACAGCTACACCGGACAGCTGATGTTCAGTAGATACTGGAAAATGAAGATAACACTCGAATGGATTGGCCAGCATTCTCCCTTGATTTAAATCCCACAGAACATGTGTGGGATGCTTTGGGGAGAAGCCTTGCGGCATGATTACATCCTTCAGGGAACACCCAACAGATGAAACAGATACTGATTGAGGAATGGACCCTCTCACCTGAAGAAGTGTTGGACAATCTGATGCTGAGTATGGGGAGAGAGAGCAAAGAAACCATTGCAGTAAGGGGAGAGCATATCCCACACTAAGGAACATCTGCTTGTTGTTCTTCCTCTTGGACAATCATGTGTAACAATACTATGAGTTCAATAAAACCTTTTTTTTATTCTATACTTTATGCATTGTATTCATTTTTGTGCAACTATGCTTTCATCATCGTTTAAGTACAAAATGCTGTCTCTCATTTCTGAATTTCATGTCTCTCAGATGATTTCTCGTAGTTATGGAAAAAAAAACCTGTTGCTTAAGTTTTGCACACCAGTGTATAATGTACCTAAAGATCAATGTACATCATCTTTCTCAAGCATTTTTCAAATAATGTGATTAAATCATTTTTTTTTACATATATAAAAGGAAATAAGCTACAATTTATAGAAAAAGTTAAGATATTAAATGCTAACCTCATCAGCCATGCCTCCTGCTAAGGAATCATCATAATTTCCTACATCATGAGTATGCTTGCCTGAAATTTCAATCACACAAGGTAATGGGGGATCATACTTCAAATATTCATCATGTCTTATATATGTAGGATCAGGCGTTTTTATAAAAATATCTATTTTGGCATTACAATCATCTCGAAAGGTAGATTTTCCTTTTTTTCGCCAAGATCTGTGACACACCCATGTCTTATGAAAAACAAATCTAAAACAGATTTTAAAACAAATTTAACAAGATTAATTATTATAAAATATTCAAGACATTATTAAGACACATTTCAAGACAAAATTATTAATAGAAATAAGCATATAACAATGAAAAGAAATATATATCAGTATATTAAATCCTCATTACAAATAAGCATTGTACAACCTATACATAAAATAGCTAGATTATCTAATAGCTAAATTTAAATAGACTTTAAATATTTAGTTCAATTTCCTACACTGAAAACATTTATTTCAAACATTAAACAAATCTATTGTAACTTAAGGTAAGTTTCAAATTATTTATTTTATAACTATTTATCATGAAAAATAAATATTACAGTACATTCAAAATTGAAATATTAAAGTATTAAGTTAATGTGAAGTATCAGGAGCCAATTAGCAACTGACGAATTTCGGGTGCAATAACAATTTCAATCTGGTGAATCAGTTTTTGTTGACACTCATTGCTCTTTTTTTGAAAAACTTCTACATAGCCATGCATTTTCTTTTTTTTATTGCTATTCATTAAAAAGTGACAGACAATTTTTGAAAAACAGCAGGAGATATTTTATAAATATGTTAAATGATTCTTTTTGCTTTTTTAACCTTTTTTTTCCAAATCAGTTATTTTATGATTGGACATCTTAGAGAAATTCTTTACTCGTTCCTTCCACTATATCTGAAAAGTATGATTTATGTTTTTTTCTTTTTAATGATTTGGAACAAAAAGGTGAGACGCATGTTTTGCAGTGATGCATGGATAACGATTTAATTATAAAAAAGATCAAATGTTTGTTTTACAATGAATGGATGAATTTATCCTCCTTTATGAAGTTATTCTAAAAGAAAAAAAATCTTTTTGTATAATTCTTACTGCATGTTATTATATGTTGTTTAAATTTTTTAATTTAAATTTTTAAAATAAATTTTAATTACTTATTTTATTCTTTATAATCTATATAATATACACATTTAAATAATTAAAATGTATTATAATTATAATAGTTATTACAAGTTAATATAATTATGTCTATAAATAATTAGTTATCATCATAATCATTTATGATTAAATATAATTTATAATTTTTATTTATAATACACAGTTATAATTATAGTTATTTATAACAATAATTATTTTTATTATAATTTCTTATTACCTATTACATTTATTTATAACAATTATTTACGACTTATAATTATTATAATTGTTCATAATATATTTATAATAATTACAATTTAGAACTAAAAATATTTATATTTATCATAAATAATAATTATATATTATCATCAGTAATAATATATATTATAAAATGTAATAATAAAGCATATAATACAGCAAAATTATTTATAATTATTTATGATTAAATATCGCTAACTTTCCATAAAATTTCTATAATTTTAATATTCTCATTTAATTGCCTTTAAATTTTCTCTTTTCTTCATCAGAATCCATTTCAATTAGGTTAGATTGACTGTTGATTTTTTTTTTATGTCATTACTTACAAATCGCTACTATCGTTACCTATTTTCTAAGTCGCCTTGATTTCACCAAAATTGTCAAAGGGTACTTGATATTTCAATTTAAGCATTAATATTTTATCACTTAGTATTTCAATTATAGCATTAATATT
>BMAW01081900.1:0-21892 GCA_019974015.1 Nephila pilipes | reverse complement strand
AGCATTAATATTTTATCACTTAGTATTTCAATTATAGCATTAATATTTTATCACTTAGATTAATTTTCAAACTTGAAGTAAAGCTCAATTTATCAGATATAAATTTCATTTCATGATCTTTACTAGAAATGTCAAAGCAAATGTTTGTAACACAAAAAACACCTAAATCAAATTCACTGTATTCAGTACAAAAAAAAGCATCCAACTTTGTTCTTACATGAACGTTTTACATGAAGATACAACTTTGTTTATACATGAACTTTTTACATGAAGATACAACTTTGTTTATACATGAAAATTTTGATTTTACATGGATTAACCCTTTGTGGCTCAGTGTTCCACATAAGGGAACACCTTAACTGATTTGCTTTGCGAAATATAAAATTCATCAATAAATGGATAAAAATTGGTTTCTCATTTCCTTTTACCTGACGACTTAGATAAGAGATGATGGCACCATACAAGCCAATCCATAATTTTCAAATACAATACTTGATGTAAAATCTTATATTTCCAAGAAATTTTTTCAAGTTTTTTTCAGGTACAAAAATTATTGCTTGATAAGCAATTTCAATGTTAATTTGTTGGCTATAGAGTCAACTATTTATTTTATATTACTATAATATTTTATACCAAATGTACACATAGCTTCATTGAATAATATGGGGGTGTTCCCTAAACAGGAACACTGCAACTCTAGCACTTTGCATGTTATGCAAGAGAATGCGATAACACACAGAGCATCTGGTTCTGTTTTTCCCTATGTGGTGTAATGTAGTGACTTCAGGTTTAGTAAAATGTCTAGGTAGTGAGAAGGATAACCCAGTTCAAGTAATTTTTTTTTTATTTACAACTGTACTAGTAAGTTAATAAGGCCTTTTAACCTTATCACATTTTGCAATCATATATGAAACACATGCCAATTAAAGGTACATGCAGAAGATGTGCATACAGCAGCATGAAAGCAAAACCATACAAAACTATTTTTATGTGCAAAACCTGCAATGCTGGTTTGTGTTTCTCCCAAAAGGGTGAGGCCCGCTTCCAAAAATATCACGAATCTAAATTTATACCAATTTGTAAATATATTAGTATACATGATTCGTGTATATACAGCTGTAAATAATTAATAATCAAAAATCCTATATAATCAAAATATACAGTGTTTTTCCATTCATATGCAGAAGCTTTGACTTTTTTTCAAGCTTCAATGCAATGTGCACTTAGCCGCCGCACTTATGAGAATTCTAGTGGTGCAGTGTTTCCACTCAGGGACCACCCACAAAATCAAAACAGTAAGAGCAATCTTAGGAAAAATTTATCTGCGAATTTCTTTAGGCCTACATAGATTGCCTACTATTCTTTTTTGTGAAACTTTTAATTTAAAAGGATAGTGCAATGCAAAGAGTTAAGAATTTTTTTTACATTTTTTTATTATTAATTTAATATGCTCAAACAAAATCTTAATCAAAATAATTTTTTATGTGACAAATAAATTTTCCTCATTTCAAATATCACAACTTCAAAATTAGCCTGTGTGTTACACTTTCCGGTTAACTCCCAATTTTTTCAACTTTTATTTGCTTTTTTCTTCTTTGCTTGCTTTTTTTTTTTTTTACTTTTATATGCAAAATAAACACTGTGCACCATATCGCACTACAACTTTATTTCACAGCTTTCTCAAGATCACCTATCTTCAGTTTGTACATAGAATGCTTTAAACCCACCTCAGATATGAGGTGACTATTGTCCCTTAAATACTATTTTAAAACAGCATTTTCATCAACATTTTGGTTATTTTAAATATAAATTTATTCTTAAGACTTTATTGGGCAAAAAACTATTCATACCTCCATATCATAAAAATGTCCATATTTTAATTTAGGGCTATGGATTATCTAACGGCCGCGATAGCCTAGTGGTCATGGCTTCGGATTCGTGGCCGATGGTTTTCTTTCAGTCGCGGGTTCGATCCTTGACCGCTAAAGACCCACCGTGTATCTTGGGCTGATGCATGTTAAATCTGTGGGGCCCAAAGTCCTCCCGTTGATGTGGTGTGGATGTTAAGAGGGTGTGCCAGCTCAGGTGTCGTCCTTGTCACTTGACCGTGGTTCTAAATTACGAGGTCCGTCGCCAATAGCTCTCATGTTGCTTCTAGTGCAACGTTAATATAAACTAAATTAAAAATGAATTATCTAACATCTGTCATGAAAAAAGACAAAGAGATTTCAACAGTTTTGATTTTAAAAATACTTTCAAAAAATTTTAAAAATAAGACACAGCACAAAATATTTTTGTTTAACTTTTTAATTACATTGATCCCCTACATCCTGATTTTTCACACGTATACACTGACAGTTCTAAGTCACTGAATCATGTTGGAACATCATTTTCCATTGATGATTTACACCATGATTTTAAACCTCATCTTTTCTGTTCTGTCTTTACAACAGAGATATCCTCTAATCAAGAAGTGTTAGAAAGTGTCTCTAGCCAACCCAATGAAAATTTTATTATTTTCACTGATATGAGTACTTAGGATTGGTTTTATTAACAATGCATTGGAAGCAACACAATGGCTATTGGCGATGGACCTCGTAATTTAGAACCTTAGTCAAATGACGAGGACAACACTTGAGCTGACACCCTCTCCTAACTTCCACACCAATGAGAGGACTTTGGGCCCTGAAAGATTCAATGTGCATCAGCTCCGACTACAGGGCAGGTCTTTTGCGGCACTAAGGCTTGAACCCACAAATCAACGAAAACCGCTGGCCACGACAATGGTCACTACGTTACAGCGGCCAGGATTTCATAAGTGCATAGGAATCTTTAAGACATCCAAGTCATTCCTCACACCCATTGGTCATTGTCACATTTAAACCAATTTATAAACTAAAGTCAGACAGCATTCAGAAGATTTTTTTTGTTGGATTCCTTCATAGGTAAATATCAAGGGCAATGAGACAATATATAATGCAGCTACATCTGCAACAAGGACACCCTCTCCCATTTCCATATTGTAATATATTAAAATATATTAAAACAGTTATTTATGACTACTAGCAGGATCAATAGAATCTGAAAATAGAATAACTTCATCAAGTCAAGCTCAGTGTTTCTCATTGGAAATCATTTTCATAATTTAAACTTGCTTATGCATTGGACTACTCTAGTACATAAACATCTTTTTCCGACAGAGCATACCCCTATATGTAACTATTGTGTTAGTCCTCATTCAGCGAGTCGAATTTAAATTGAATGCTCTGCTTTTAACTATGTTCATTTTCAACAGTTTATTTTTATACAGTGCCTATAATTGACATGGTTGGGAAAAATTCCCCACAAATATTTTTAATTTCTAACATGACACTGGTTTTACTCCATACATATAATTTTTTAAAAAACTACTCTTCTTTTTAAACTTGTTACAATTTTACTATATTTCTGATGGGAATAAATGTAAAAAATAAAATTCCTACCCAAATAAGTTAAAGAATTTCACCATAAGTCAATAAATTGAAAGTTAAATCACAAGTAGGCGTAGCAGGGGTACTTTTTGCACATAAATTATTTATAAATCAGGTAATTGTCCCCCCCTCATGCAAAATCTTTAAAAAATAATATATAAATCACATAACAGTTATCTAACTGTAAGGAAATTTCATCATGTTTATATTATCTTTATTGTTTTCCCAATGGTATAGAGTCCTTATTTTATTTTCTATAGATACAATGCATTTCTTTACAAAATTATTTTAGTGTGAATTTTTCAAGAAAATATCCATTATGTAAAAAACAGAATTAAATGTACATGTTTCCCACATGCTAACACAAATTCTTGATAGCTCCCTAGTGAATACATTTGAAAAGTAGAAACAAAATTTCAAAGTTGATGAAAATCCCTGTTCCCTTTCCACTAAATTAATGAGCTCTGAAAATCAAATTCATGCATGAAATTTTTTTTATAAAAAAAAAAGTCTGGAATTATACATATAAAATTATAAGTACTATTATACAGTATGAATATAGATGAAAATATAATTTGAAAATATTAACATAAATCAATACTATAGATATGTTATCATAAATATATTCATATTACAAATCATTTTAAATGGCTTCATTTAATAATATTTAAAACCATTAAAAGGCTTTTGATTTCCTACACATTCAATAGCCATATTTCATTCAAAAAGAAACAATCATTAAAAAAAAGTGTATGCAATTACACACCTTTATAATCTAATTCACTAACCAAAGGCCTTTGTATTTCCTTTATAACACTCTACCTTCATCATTCTACACAAAAAGATCCTTAACCACTGCAATAATGTAAAATACCATACACCTTTAGTTTTCATATAATTCATTTAGCAGATAATAGATGATTCAAAACTATTGGTAGACATAAGCTAATTTATATCAAATTTTAAAATTGTTACTATAATTAGTTGGGGTTTTAAGTATTATTGTAAATTAGAAAACTTACAAATCATTTAAATGTTTAAAAAATTTATAACATACTTTTCTGTATCTGATTGACCAACATGAGGTATCCACTTCGTATAAGTTCTTTCACTAAATAGATTAACAAATTTTTCAGCTTCCACTTCAGAACTTATTATAGACCTCAAGTACGCAACTGATTTGCTTGTATATCTATCCAATAATAAATAGAATTGCTTAGTAAAATCTTCAGTACCTGTCATTATGTTAAGTCAAAAACCCACAATTACTTTACGTTTTCAGAGTTCTTATTTTAAAATATGAATATGCTTTGCTTCACTTTATATTTAAATATTTTCCTCCAAACAATCGAAATCTGTGAAAAGCATATGCATTACAGATTAACAATAGTTTGTCTATCACAAAATGGAGATTTTTGAAGAAATTTTGAAATAAAGGCTTTCATCTGTCAGTCTAGAAAATCGCATGATTTTAAATAAGGCCGATAAATGAACACAACAGAAGTGCATAGTAAATATTAAGTTATATTAAGTGATCACTGAACTTTTTTTATGGACAAGGAGCTACAATGGATATAATTTCCTATTGATTGATTGATTGGTTGAATTCGTAGGAAATTGACAAATTCAAACGTAAAGCTTGAAATGGAGTTGCTGTACTATTTGAAAAACCTACCCCTTTTCCGGTTTCAGCGCAATCTTGGGGAGTCTTTACATGGCGCGTTCGAAGGAATTTTTTTTTTTTTTTCCGAAACGGGCCAAGATTGCTAAACTGAGCAATTAACATTCTTATATAGTAGTTGTCCAATTTAGACTGTAACCTAGTGGTCAAGGTTTCGGATTCTTGGTTTCGTTCAGACGCAGGTTCGATCATTAGCCGCTAAAGATCCACCGTGTAGCCGGGGCTGTTGCACGATAAATCTGTCGAGGCCCAAAGTCCTTCCATTGGTGTGGTATGGATGTTATAAGAGGGGGATGCCAGCTCAGGTGTCGTCCTCGTCACTTGACCGTGGTTCAAAATTACGAGGTCCGTCACCAATATCCCTCGTGTTGCTTCTAGTGCAACGTTAATAAAAAAAAAACTAAACTAACTAAACTAAACCAATTTAGACAACGTCATCACTATGACGTAAAAAGAGTCTTAGAAAAGTAGAGTAATAAGGATCATAGAGTAATAGACAAGTTCAACAGTGAAGTTTACTATGGGGGCGCTGCAGCATTTACAAACCTTTTCTTTTTCCAGTTATAAAGAAATCTCCATTATGTTGTATACGTTATTAGAGAGAAATGCTTAGACTTTTCTTTATATTTTTTTTTTAAAGAATTATTGTTTTTTTTTTCTTTTGAAAAGAGCTCTACGAAAAAGAGTAGACATTAAATTTTCTGTTTCGCATTTGGATGCAGCCTTAGAACTGGTATAAATTTACTGTCAGCAGTTAAAATCCTTGTAAATCCATCCAAAACGGTACAATGGGACGCTGCTATGCAAAGCAAATGCAAAAAAAGGTTAGTAACAATATGTTAATCAAATGCTTTGTTATTAGAATTTCATAATAGGTTAGTGTTTAAGTATATTATCCATGTTTTGTAGTGAGTTTTCTAAATATTCATGTGTATTTTGTTTCAAACATTACTTGATCCTGTTTTATAGTAACCTTGGCAAACATTTGGCGCTCTTTTGTATCAGTTAAAGAAAATTTCTTTCGGTTGTATATATATATATATATATATATACACACATTTTTAAAACAGACGTGTTTTAGTTTTATGTAGAAAAATATATTATAACTAATTTCAATTATTATGCTCGAATTTTTATTGTGTAGATTGTTTCTTGTGCTGTATGATGTAATTATATTGGATAGGGATGAAATTGCCGCAACATCATTCAGAAACATGCATTTTAAGATAATAATTATAAGATTTTTCATGAATGTTTCACAAAATGAAAATAACGTTGGTTATTAGTATGATTGAGATTATTTACTTTGTGAAATGAAAATTTTAACTAAGATTGTATATAATTTGAAGAATTGGGATTAGGTGAAAACGATTATTTAATCTATTCTTGAAAATATGTCAACTATAATTATTACAAACCTCATAAATTAAGCACAGTTCAATATTATATGAACTATTTTTTATAAAACTGTTTGCAATGTAAATTGCTTTAAAAATTTATAATACTTGGAAATTTGTTTTTAAATTGCTTTGTAGGAAAATCTTCAGATGATGCAGAGCACCCTAACTTTGAACTCTATGAACCAGTGTAGCAGACAAATGAAATGCAAATTATCAAGTGTTCCACTAGCTGATATGTTCACATTTTATTAGTATTATAAAGTAATTTGACTTAATTAATTATAAAGTAAAACTCCGCAACGTAAAAAAGTTCTAAATGCAATTGTACCTTTTATAATAAATGTATTTTAAAAATGAATTCTTTTCATCAGTTTTGATCTCTGAGACATAATAAAAATTCTAACATATATTTTATATCGATAGTATTTTAAAAAAATGCATTCTCTCATAAAAAAAAAAACTGCAAATACAATTATATATTTTGTAATTGATAGTATTTAAAAAAATACCTGGTCTCATGAAAAGGTTACAAATACAATTATATACTTTGTATAAATTGTATTCTTGAAAAATTAATTCCATTTATCAGTGTCCAGTTCTGCTACAGTAAAAAGTTTTAAATACTATTAAATCTATTGTATTTTTCTTTTTTAAAAAAATAGTGCATTCCTTACACCAATTTCGAGCACGTTTTATTTATTAAAAAAATTACAATACTCTTAGAAAAATATTTTAATTATTGTAAAAAAAATTAAAAATTAAAGAGATTTTATGCTTTAGAGAGGAAGAGGTATCTCATGCACAATGAAAACGATATTTACTAATTTCCATTTTACATAGAAATTACATCTTTGTTATTTGCAGCAGTTGATAATTATTCAAGTTATTGCAGCATACTATTTAATCATAAAGGAAAAACATGAACTTATAAATTCATGATCACGACCTCGAGTTTGGCTTACTGTCTATGGCGACGCATCTCCGGAATGCGCTAGCGATCCTTCTCTATTTTTGACTCTCCTTTAAGTCAATTTTTTTTTTTTTTTTCTTTTTTATTAATTTGAGAGAAGAGTATGGAAAAATATAGACTGAATTTTCACCTGTGAGATTATATTTTTCTCTCTTCTAATTTATTTTGCTATTAATTCTAAAGTAACTATTATTTTTATTTTATGACTAATCAAAGATAAAATTACAATAAAAAAATTAAAAATTTCATTTTATTTTAAAAGTTGAATCCAATGGGAAAAAAAATTTAACTTACTTCTTTTAATGTTGAGACATTTCGGGAAATATATTATTGTAGTTCATTTCATTCTTCTCTTTAATCATTTCATTTAATTCCTCTGAATAGAATTATTCATGTATCGTAAATTTTTTTTTACAAATAATTTTACATTTCTCAAAATATTTTATCAAGATGATATTCAACTTTTATTATCTGGTTTCTGTTCTTTGCAAATTGTTTTTCCTTAAATTCCACAGATGTCAAATTTGAAAATGTCATTTGCTATTTTCTTAAATAATTTTATTACATTTTCTTTCCTCTGAATTCAAGTTAATAATATTTGAATCAACGTCTTTTGACTGTAAATGTAATCTGTATTCACTTTTCTCATGGATGATGTTATCTAGGATTAATTCTGAGAATTTAAAAAGCATTTTTTTTTCAAAAAATAACACGCAAAATACAAATTCGTGTATACGTTTTCTCAATTTTTTTGTTGTAATCAAGGAGATTGATTAACCCTTATATAATTATTTAAAATCATTTACAATTTTTTAATTAATAAATTTAAGATAAATTTAAGTTTAATTAATATGCTTTGTTGCTTGTTGTAAAAACTGGTTATAAATCAACATTGTAATAAAACTTTGAGATATTAAATTACGGTTTTCTAACTTAAAGTATGATTGATCATTTTATAAATGAAAAAAAAAAAAAAAAAATAGAAAATTTATATTCTATTTTTTTAATCTCTGTATGAACTTTTTTTCCGACTTAACACACATACCTACTTTCAACCTTGAAGCACAACAGCTTACAGAAAAATACTGTGAAGAAAAAAGTTTCTGTGGTTTCTTGGTTTGAAACATTGAATTAGTCACAAGAAAAGTAAAAACTAATTTATTGGATTCCGTTGTTTCATTTTGTTCTAATAAAAATAAAATAAAATACTTCTTTTAATATTAAAAGGAACTAGTATTTAACTTTGTAATTTCGAGTATAATATGTTTCAATCCATTATGTAAACAAGGTTTGAATTAAACTTTACGAAACTCCAATCAATAACTGTTTTTCTATACTGATCAAGCATAGATTCCTATTTTATTATTTTTTTTTTCTTTTTGTAAAATTGATTTATTACATAAATACCGCAAATTTCTATGCGTTCAAAGCCTTTCTTATCCGTATTCCCCCACAGACTTTAAGACACTCCAGTCCAAATTTAATAAAAATTTAATTTAATGTAAAATTGATTATCTGAAGGATATTAAATGTCTTCCACACAAGGTATATTTGGATGTTGTGTAGTAAATATTGGTTTCGGTTTTATTAACATCACACTAGAAGCAACACGAGGGCTATTTGCGACGGAACTCGTAATTTTGAATATCGGTCAAGTGAAGAGAGCGATACCTGATCTACAACCCCTTTTTCTAACGCCAACGTGAGGACTTCCACTCCACGCCAACGTGAGAACTTTGGACACCGACAGATTTAACGCGTGTCGGCCTCGGCTATACGTTAGGTCTTTATTGGCATCTAGACTCGAATCCACGACTCGACGATAACCAACAGTAGCGAGTCTGCGACCATGACCACTAGGCTACCGCCGCCACATAGTGAACACAAGAACTTTAACATGTTCTAAAGTTTGTTGTGTTTTTAATAAAATTATTTCAGGCATTTTAGGAAAAGTATAATTTTTTCTATGAAATAGGAGGAGGGGAAATCATATACATATTATTTTTAAACCCCACCTATTATTTAGCTATTTTATAAAAGAAAATTCTAAATTAATATTGAGGCAAATATTCTATGGGTTTTTTTTTTTTTTTTAAAGAAACTACAAAAAATAGTTATTTTAGAAGGATCATTAAAATCTATTGAATCAAATATTCCTACAACACAAAAGCATTTTCAAATAAATATTTAAATAGTTCTAATAATCCTATTCCCATTAATTGTAAAAACTAATATGTTCACGCCTAATAATGTTTTGTAAATATAATGCAGATTTTTTACCATATCAAGCATTTTATTATTCAAATTATAATGACATATTTTGTGTGTTAGCTTTTTTTCCTTCCCTCCTTCAAGTAATTTATTTTTATAAATCTTTTACTTTTTAAAAAATTTTCTCAGAATTTTTATCAATATTTTCTTAATTTTCCACGAATATTTCGTTTACAGCAAGAGAAATGACTTTTTTCAAAATTTGAATTCATAGAAGATTCGAAACACACACGTCTCTATATCTGGGGGGAAAGTGATAATAAGCTGATTGATAATGTCTGTAGAGAAGAATGTTGTTGTTCTCTTCAAATGCAAATGATTTAATTAAAAAATTTGTAGAAGTTAAAGCTAGTTGGTTCATATGTAATGCAGGAATAAATTATCAACTTTTTTTCGAATTAATAATATAATTGTTAAAATTCAGCAGTATATTTCAAGGTTTTGATTTGTTAACGATCGAACAAAAGATAAGTGTTGTAGGATGATCTATGACAAGAAATTTCAAACTCTTTTCAGTTATATCTTACCTAATTATAAGCAGTTTCTTACAGTTAAACAGTTATAAACTTATTTAAAAATATTAATAATAAAATATTTAAAAAATTTGTTTCCATTTTACTTATTTTTTCATTGTTATAAATTAAATCATATAAAAGTTTGATGTCGTAAGGAACGGTTTTGCTAAATCCAATTTTTAGCATGTAACATATGTATATCCTTAACAAGGCTTCTTTATCGGTCTATGTGGCTCATTATATTTCCCTAATCACTAATGAGGTAAAATTACAATTGATACACGCACTTTTCAATTTTTAAATGTTATTATGAGAAATTAACTTGTAAAAAGAACCAAAACGAAACATGAATAAGTGCTGAATCTTTAAATTTTAAAACTTTGCTCTTTTCTTATTCACATAAAGTCGAATAATCAATATAACTAAAGTTTTTTCTATCCAATAGATATTTTGGATCTTTCAAACAATATGATTTAGATTCTGATAGATTCAGAAGAACTGGGAACATATATTAAATCTCAGGGTACCACTTAAATTATATTAAATAATTGTTTATTATCTCTGTGATGCACATTTAGATTATAGAATCAACACATAGAAGTAAATTTACAACCTAAGGATTTCAAACTGGCTGACTATATACATTATACACTTAAATCTGTTTTTAATAATTTGCATGAAAATCATTTAGATTAATAACTTTGTATAGTCCACCCATTTATTAAAAAGAAAGTATCAATTTGTCAATTTTTTAAACTTATATTATAAAAAAAATAAAGAGAGATTTTTGAATTTTTTTCTAAAAATCTGAATTTTTATCGATTTTCATATGTTAAATCTATTACTTAAATATTATATTATTTTTGTAAAATATTTCTGCGACTGTTTCCGAATTAAACATATACTTAAATTCCAAGTTGGATTGGCTTAAATAAATACCTCAAAAAGCTACACGAGAGCTGTTAAATATGGGTGTCCTTTTTCTGAACCACGGTTCAGTAACAAACATGAAGCTAGAGTTAACCTCATTTTCTTAATTTCAGAATCACATTGCTTTAGGAATTTGTGGTTCCATTCCTATTATTATGAAGTAGACTCCCCTTTCGATAAGTAGTATTTTTGATGTAATCATGATACGATTACTACTAAAAATTGTGCTACTGTTGCGGAGTGGTCATGATTTGCAAGCTGATGAACAGCGTTTTTTTTCCCTCATGTCATGGATTCTTGTCCAGATTTCTCAAAAGATATACTTTTAAGTGGGGCTGCTGCACTTTGAATCTGACGAGGCTCACAATCCTCACATTGGTATTGTGTGGATGTTTGGCCAGTGGAATTCCAGTTCAAGTGTCGTCCTCGTCACTTAACCGAGGTTCAAAATAACGAAGACCATTCCCAAAAGCTTTCGCTTCGCTTCTTAATGCAGCGTTAATAAAACAATAAATTCATGTAATATTACAAAATTAGATCATTGATGAGCGTCTGCAAGTTAATGTTTATTCTCAAAATCTTTTAATACTCGTAAATATCAAAGAAAAATCATTAGAAAGACATACCTTACCCGTGCAGGTAAAATTGGTAACGGAAAAAGAAAAGAAGAAACTAAGAAGAGAAGAAAAAATTGAAAGAGTTGTGTGAAAATGCAGTTCTACTTATTTTAACTGAGTGCTCTGATAAGTAAAAATTATAATTATTAGGGTGGCTTTAGGGGCTACGATCTTTTATTAGTAATATAGGCAAATCTAAATTTATAATATAGATTTGAGAATATTGTTTGTGAAATATAATTGTTTTTTTCGAGTTTTCTATAATTGTAAAACCATTTCTAGTTAGTTTTGTTATAAAAGTATCGACTGTTTCTATATCAAAATTTACATAAATTACCTTGCTCTCTCTCTCTCTCTCCCTCCTTGTAATCCTAAGAAATTATTTTGAATTTCTTGTATTAACTCATGTCAGAAGAGCTGCTGTCTTCAAAAAGAAGGCAGTGTTTGTTGTTATTGGACGTAGAATTTGTTTATAAAAAGTAGGACTACTATTTAATGATGGAGGAGGAAATTGACCATTCACACACAAACAATAAGCTAAGAGATGAATTTTACGCTCAAATTTCGCGTAAATATTTATTAAAGTGTTAGAAATATATTAGTTTATCATTTAAATGCAAGTTCACAGGTAACTAACCCCACCCATATAGATTCAATGATGTTCCCAATTTATCTATCAATTGAATAAATATTTTTTTTAAGAATTAGGAGGGGGGAGGGGGTAATACGTCCAGATTTTCTAGGTAAAATTGTCTGAAGTTTATTCAAATTTATCGCAGTTCTTGAATCTGTGAGCCATTTTTAGGGAGTATCTAAGAATTTTCGCATTTTTCTTATTGTAGCACTCAGTAATTCCCAAAGCGACGGAACAGCAGAGTGCCTCGACGTCTTCACAGTACAGGCAGGAAATCCACATATTTTTATCTCTTACTTAGGGTTAGTCCAGGTTTTACAAGCAATAAGTTGCCGTTGGTAACCTTAGTTCAAAAAGGGTACCGGGGTGGAATGAGTTGGGAATCACTGGAAAATTTTAAATTTGTCCTTATGAGCTAATAGCTGTTCATAGAGGAATGGGGGCGGACCTTAATATACTCATTGGGGCCAGCGTATCTTGATATTTTTTAACTAACGGACGGAAAAATACGTGAAAAATTTGTGGACCGGTGGTTTTTATTAGGAAAAAAAAACTGTGCTTGGTATTAAAAAGCTATTACATAAATTAAGTGTAGCATTTTTTGTTATCATTTACTTACATTTACTTTTATTAACATTTATAACGTGTATTCAAATTTTAAAATAAATAATAATTGTCATCGTTATATATACGTAGATAAACATTTGAGAAAAACCACAGAAATTAATTAAAAAAAACAATCACAAAGTCATTACGAAGCAAAACAGTCAGTCCTCTGATTAATAAAAAGTAAATATCTATAATTTTGGTTTATTTGGCATATAATGTTAATCCAAAGATTCATAATTTATTTCAATTAACTTTTGAATTATAGGTTCTAAATTAGTCATGTATGTGGGAGTGGTGAAGCAATCGAAATTCGATTTCTAATTTTTTTACTACTATCATAGATGAAAATCCTATTTTCTATAAATGTGTTGTCGCAAAAGAGACTAACATATTTCAGTGTTCTAATGTAAAGAAAAGATATTTATTTTTCATTTTGATTCAAAATTTAGCTATAGACATTATATATATATATATATATATATATATATATAGCTTTTTTTACAAACCTACTATGTACATATTATTTCTTTTTAAGGAACTGTTCTTCGGAGAAAGATAGATTAGCTATCCGACTTTGTCGCATATCGGCGATGGGCGTTGGAACGCGCGCTGGCGTTCAGAGTTCAGCTACTTCGGGAGAAGGCGGAAAAGAGCAGAGGAGAAGAGAAGAGCGAGAGAACTAAACCCTTTTCGGTTTCGTTCCGGAACAGGAGGCGCTGCGTGAGATAACACATGACACCGATTCGTGGTGTCATCTATCAAGTAACTGAGTAACTGAGGAAATGGTTTTACAAAAAATTTGAAAATACAGTTAATACTTTGATAATTAGCTAGAAAATCCTACAGAGTTCGACCCTTCTAAATAGAGCTCGTCTCCAGCTATAATGGAATTTGAAAACCTTCACTAATTATATTTCATACTTTTCCAAAATAACTAATAACACAAAATAGGGGGGAAATGAATTTCGAAACTTTTCAATATTCTACATGGAGAAAAATATGTAATCAATTTTTGAACACTTTGTCATATAAGAAAATGATAGAAATATTTATCTAAAGCAGCCTAAAATGTAAATAAGCATATATAGAAAATGTAAATTACACAAGACAATATTTAGTGCATAAAAAGAAAATAATATGGCATGAAATTAAATCAAACGAACTTCACTAAATAATATATACCTACATTTTGTATTTAAGTTGTGTTGATAGAAAAATTTTATCATATCAGGGGAGGTGATTGTAAAGTTTGGTCCTTCGTGATGACCTACTTTTTCTACTATATATCTATTGTGAGGATTGACTTTGGTGATTTTATAGTGTCCTAAGAATTTCGGTCTTAGTTTCAGTCCACCTCAAAATTGAGTTCTTTGGATGGCTACCAGATCACTTTTTTTATATTCCGGGGCTTTCTTTCTTTTCTTGTTGTAAGTTCTCCTATTTTCATATTGTATTTTTCCTATACACTTTTTAGCATCTTTTCTTAGTAATTCTCGTTGTTCGTGTAATTCTTCGAACAATTCTTCGATGAGCAAGTCTTTAATCCTGGTATCTTCTGTGTTTCTCATTCTAGCACCAATCAAAAGTTCGAATGAGGACCATTAAGTGCTTCGACAAGCTGTGTTGTTAAGGATTCTCTGAAGTCAATCGATATACTTGTATCATTTTGTAGAGTCGTTTAAAATTAGTTTGGTTAAAACTGGAATAAGAGTACGGTGAATTCTTTGAACTTGTCCAATTTCTCGTGATACACCCGTGGCTATTTCTAGATACTTCTTCAGTGCAATAATCGCTAAACACTTTTGAAGTAAACGCTTATCCTCTATCTGATATGATTCTTCTGGGGTTCCCAAAGGGTTTTTTTTTTGTTGTAATTTTAACCTCTCTAAAGCGTTTTCAGCTGACACTGTTTTTTTACAGGGTAAAACCAAGGGAAATTTGTAAAAGCATCTATAATGGTGAAAATGTGTTCATAATTTTTATTTGTTGATGGTAACGGTCCTATGAAATCAATACGGTATGTGTTTAAGAGGTTGTCTTTTTTTGAAATAGGATTTAAAATTTTTTTTTCTTTGCCGTTCTTGCTATTGGCTAAGATATATGGTACACAATTTAGTATTACGTTTTTTACTAACTTCGTTAAATTCGGAATAAGAAATTCTTGCTCGATTATCTCTTCCATTTTGCTACTGAAAAATGACCGTCTACAGCGGGCTAATTTAATTAATTCAATTTGCATGTTTTTAAAAGCTACTATTAGTTCTCTACAGTATTTGTAAAATGTTCTATTGCCTTCAAAAAAGTACTTCCGAATCTTATTTTTCTAAGATGGATTTCAATAACAAAATGTTTTCATCTTCTTCTTGGGTTTTCTTTAATTTCGCTATTAGAATGTCATTGCTTACTATCATGACAGGATGTCTATTTAAAGCATCTACGTATTGCATTCTAGTTCCTGTTCGATTTCGTAGTCGAATTCTTCTAATTGAAGAGTCCATCTGGTTATACGTGCAATAAGGTCTTTTTTACGCTTGGTCTTTTGGAACGTAGAACAATCTGCGATTATTTTGAAATGCTGACCTAAGAAGTATACTCGAAACTTCTTTAATGCTGTTATAATTGCGAGGACTTCTAATTCGCAACTGTCATACTTCTCTTCAGCTGGACTTGTTTTTTTAGACATATAATAAATAGGATGTAATTTGCCATCGTCGGCTTCTTGTAATAAAACTACTCCGTAGCCTAATTTACTTGCGTCCGTGTGCAATTCTGTTCTTCTTCCATATTTGTAAATGTGTAAGATTGAACTATCAGACAATACTTTCTTTAACTTTTCGAATGCTTCTTTTCGTTGTGTTCCAGAAACAAATGGATTTTCTTTTCTTATGAGGTCACTTAATGGTTTCGCTATTTTCGAGTAATCTTTGATGAATTTTCGGAACTATCCTATTAATCCTAGAAAACTTTGTACTTTCTTTACGGTCGTTGGTTCTGGAAACCTTGCAACTGCTAATGTATTTGTAACTGAGGGCTTGATGATTACATTCTCTACTATGTGACTTAAAAATTCAACTTTTCGTATTAGTAAGTGACATTTCTTCAATTTTATCTCCAGACCATATTTCTTTGCAACTTCGAACACAATTTTAAATTTTTGGAGTCCTTCCTTTTCATCTTTTGCTGGAATAATAAGGTCATTGATATAACTTATTACAACATTTTTACGTGTAAGGTCTCAGAAAATGCTTGTGACAAATCTTTGAAAAACACCTGGGCTCGTGCTTAACTCAAAAGGAGTTTTGTTGATCTCGAACTGTCTATCTGGAACTATAAAATACGTGAATTTTTTGCTATCTTCATCAACGCTGAAGTGGAAAAAACCGTTTCGTAAATCTAACGTTGAGTAAACTTTTGCTTCTTGTAGCGTATCTAAAACATCTTCTATGAGAGGTAAAGGAAATTTATCTTTCTCTAGCTTCTGGTTGAGTTTTGGTAATCGACGCACATTCTCGAAGTATCTTACTTTTTGACCATTACGACTGGACTGGCGTATTCTAATGAGCTTGGGGGGCATGATGCCCTCTTTGAGCAATTCTTCTATTTGTTTATTTACTTCTTCTCTTTCCGTAAATGCTAATCGGTGTGGCGATTGAAAAACTGGTTCATCATCTTTCAAAATAACTCGCATGGTGACATCGGTGCTTTCCGTCTTTTCAGGCTTGTAGCTTTCTATCAATTGATTTCAAGATCTCTTATGTTCTTTTTGATCTCAGGATCTCCTATGTGATTCAGTTCTACTTTTTCGACGTTTGCCGCTAGTATCTGCAATAAGAATGCTTGATTTTCATATTTAACACATTCTACATCATTCTTCGTGAAGTTGACTGATGCTCATTCTAAAATATCTGAATCTATGACTGCTTCGAACTTCAGTTTTGCTGTAGGTACCACATGCCATGTTAGTGTATAATTTTCTTCATCCATCTGAAATTCTTGTTCGAAAGATCCTATCGTAGTGACTTGAGCATCACCTATGTCGGTTAAGAGAATTTTGTTCTTCGCTAGCTTCGTTGGATCGATGATTCTTCTGATGGTATTTTCTCGTAGTAGACTGACAGTACTTCCAGTATCCATAAGCGCAGTAATTTTCTTGTTTCCAAACATTATTTTCTTGGTGCATAGACTTTCTTGATTGATAGAGGCACATGTTGTCGTAGGCATGCTTGTTCCTCTCGTGAAATTCGTTGTTCTCTTTGGTTGGCTTGTATTTGGCTCTTTCGCTGAATCGTTGAATCTTCTAAACTTGGAGTAATTCGTTTGAGCCTGATTAAAAGCATTTGAACTAGAATATCTTCCTCTTCCTCGTTTAATATTTTCGGAATTGTGCTGTTTTTAAGGCCTGTGTGGTAACAGATTACATGCAATATTTAGTATTTTTACAGTAAATATTTAAGGAACCATTGAATGTATTGATCTGAAAATTAAAATATGTATATAATATTTAAAAAATCGCAATGCAAAGTGCATAACAAATGCTAAACGCCATTGCATTATTTAAATGATTTTAATGTAATTATATCTAGAAAGGTTTTTATAACCTATTTACGTTGAATGATGTTCATTTTCAACAGCTCCTCTTTATGAAATATTAGTTTTTAGAATTTGTAACAAACAGTTATATTTATTTTTGTTTTTGGTAATAACTGCTAGATGGCGCCACCAGAACAGTGTACCTGTACAGTTTCCCCCTGGTGGGAAACGAGTAGTTGAGTCGATGCTGCGGGGAAATCTGGTGTGACCATCGCGCGGGAATCTTTCCCCAATGTTGTTTTCTGCATTTATAAAATACACATCTTTAAACTGTAAAAACATGACCTGTATAAATATACCTACAGTACAGAAAATAAATGTATGTAACCCTGAGATGAACTAATTTCATGGATTGAACGCCGAATCCCATCTCACAATCGAGTTACAAATTAAATTAATCATCATTATTAGGGATTTGAGGAGTGAAAAAATCAACGAACTACGTATTGTACTTGAATCTTCATTTCATCAATTAGAATTGATTCCGATATTTCATACTACTGTTTCATTTAAAGAACAAATATTTTGTATAGGTTTGTTAATAATAGTATTGACTGAAATTTTGAGAATAGCCATTACATTCTCTATAAAATTCTACATTCATAAAATCAAGGATGTCTTTCTTTCTTTTTTTTTTTTTTTTTTTTTTTTTTTTTAAATTATCTTCAACAAGAAATGTAATTTATGTATTGATTGCATAACATTTTATGAACTATTTGTTTTCAAATCACTATATGAAAAACCAAACAAATTTCTAAATCTGTTGATTTTAGTAAAATAACAAGCATGAAGGTAAATAATTGATTAAGTTATTCAATTCATATGAAATTAGCATTTTATATGCACTTTTAATGTTTTCAATTCTGGATTCCATTTATTCAAAAAAAATCTGGCCTTCCTGTAATAATTAACTAATGTTTTAAAATTAGTTACCAACATTTTCAACTTTCCATTATAAGTTACTTGAAAAGAGATTTTATGTCTCACTTTATGTTTATATAAGAAACTTTTCTGAATAAAAATCATCTTTCTACTGAACAATTTTAAATATTTGATTTTCACATTGCTTTCGGTCTTGTATTACAATATATATTTTATGAATTTTGTCTCTTTCAAGTGCCGAGACCTTAAGTTCAGTTGTGGATGCAAATCCTGATGATTGCTGTATATGAAACGAAATGAAGTCTCAAAGTCTTTAAATGGTGTTATGTGGAACCTAGGGAAATTCAATTTAGGATACCATTTGGGGTGTTTTCTCTAACCTTGGCTCAGAATTATAAAGTCAATTGTCAAAAGCCCTTGTGTAACGAGACGCTGAAGCGAAATTAATTTTTTAAAAATTTCCTCTTCCAAAAATTGCTTTGCTATTGAATAAATATTATTATATGCTGTTAGTTACATTTCATTATTTTGCTTGTGAAATGATCTTTTAGATTTGATTTGACAGCACATGGAGCAAGTCTTCGTCTTCTGTGGTTATAATGTTTATTTAATTCATTTATAGTTATTTTATTATAATTGAACAATTTAGTTAATTTATATATTTTTGAACCTCATAACATATTTTAAAACTAGTATGTTTCGTTTACTATTTAAAAGTTAGTAATACCAAAAATTTAATTTTGATTTTCTTCAATGAGTTTATTACTTCATTAATATTTCAAGCAAGAATGTCTTAGTGAACTGATCAATCTTTTTTATATGTTTAATTGTTTGCCAAGTTCTACATGTGAAATACTATATTAAATTAAATGTTCTTTTTTTTTGTGTGTGTTTTATCTGAAATCAGTATTTATAAGCCTTAAAAATAAATTTTTATTAACAGGGATTCACGAGGAGAGATGTGTGAATCAACTAAATGGGTGAATCTATTTGCATTTCCTTTAGAAATAAGATTGGAAATTGTAACTATTCCTTATTAAATAATCATAATTAATCAAAAAAAAAAGTGACTAAGTTTAGTAATTTTAAAAGATATGGGCAAAAACTATTGCATTTATTAATGTAAAATGTGTATATATATATGTGTGTGTCTGTGTATGTATATATATATATATATAACTTGAATATTAGCGACCACACATTTAATATTGATGTTTCACACTAACAATTATTGCACACTATGGGCAAGACGTTTCACAATAACAAAAAAAAAGCAATCTTCTTTTATCGTCATAAAATCACAACTCGTCTTTATGGCTACGAGACATCAACAAGGGTGCCTTTCCGTTTCGATGACACTAATCGACTCTCCTTCGAGAGCGTGCTCCCTTCAGTAGCAGAAGCAGTGCCTTCTATAATAGGGGTGTTTCTTCTACAAATCTACACTTTCGGCCATCCTGGAAGAAAATTGTCTCAGCTTCTTGACTCCAAAAAAAAAAAAAAAAAAAAAAAAGATTGTCTCAACCTAAAAAAATAAAGCTGAAAAGAGAAAATTTAAAAGCAGTAACAAGTTGATAATTCGATCAGCATTTATCTAAATCGATATCGGAAAGCGAAATGGGAGTAGGAACGAAACAAATCCCATCACTGCAGAGCCAGAATATTAATGAGTCACCAATTCATTCTGGAGAGCGGTGTTATGATTATGGCGCCACTTAAAATCAGAACATCCATATAAGCTTTTCAGACGTTGAGAGTGTTATTTCTTCTTTTAATGGTGAGTTGCATGAAAACATTTCAGTTTGGTAGGAGCAATTTGAGTGCGTGGAGAACATGTTTCATCTATCTGTCCAACAAAAGTTTATTTTTGCTAAACGATCGCTTGGTGGTAATGCTTTATTATTTGCCTGAAGCGAATTGAATATTATGTCATATCAGGAATTAAAACGTGTATTGATAGATGTATTCGAGGTCACTACTAATTTGTCCCATTTGCATGAAATATTGAGTAATCGTAAAATGAAAGAATCTGAGTCAATACAGGAATGTTATTTTATAATGAAAGAGTTGGGTAACTGATTGAGAATTGAAGATACCGCATTAATGCAATATATTATAAGAGGAATAAACGATAATAATGAGAATAAATTAGTTTTGTACGGCTGCAAAGACTTACGTGTATTTCGCGAAAAATTAAAGGTTTACGGGGATTGATGTATGAGAGAAAAAAGTAAATACAATTTTATTAACGCTAAACAAAAATCTGATAATCTTGTGAATCAGAAACGATTAAGTTACCATGATCAGAATACTAAATTTCGTTTTAATTATGGTGGTAAAGGATGTTTATCTAAATTTTGTTCACATAAGAATAAAAGTTTAAAATGTTTCAAATGTCAAAACTTCGGGCATAAGGTGTCTGAATGTTCGGAATTAAATATGGAAATCAAACCCAATCATAACGTAGAATCTCTCAATATTGCGAAACACACATATCCGGTAATTTAAATATTAACTCATTGATAGATACTGGAAGTCAAGCTACGTTAATTTCTAAAAAATATTTGAAAAGTTAAATATTTGTGAACTGAATTAGTGTAATTCAATTTTATTGGGATTAGGAGATTATAAAATAAAGTCCATAGGTTTACGGGAGAGATACGAAGAGATAACTTTAAGCATACTACTGATATATGCATTGTGGAAAACGGTACGATTCTTCATAATGCTATTATAGGACTTGATGTAATTTTTCAAGGTGAAGTTCTAGTAATTGATAATGGATTTATAATAAAAAATAAGTCTCTGTGTGAAGAAAGCGATATTTTATCAGTTTTGCCAGTTAATGTGAATTATGATGAAATTGAAGAAAATATAGGGTAAAATATTTCAAAATCATTCAAAGATGAAGTGCGTCAATCTATATTAAATTATCAACCGAAGAAGAATAAATCAGCTAACATAAAATTGAATACTTTAACTAAAAATAACGAACCAATATATCAATGACCGCGACGTTTACCTTTTTCGGAAAATACGTTAGTTGACGGTAAAGAAATAATAGTTGTATCTGAAAGCATGAAAACTTAAATAATTAAAAATGCTCATGAAAAGAGACATATGGGAATTAAGTATACGGAGAAACACTTAGAAGATCATTATTTTATTCCTAAATTGAAAGAAAAGATTGAAAGACCAATAGCTAATTGTGTTCATTGTATTCATGTAAACAGTAAAAAAGGAAAGCAGAAAGGATTTCTTCATCCAATTCATAAAGATGATTTACCTTTATATGCGTATCACATAGATCACCTAGGACCATT
>BMAW01081897.1:0-10928 GCA_019974015.1 Nephila pilipes | reverse complement strand
TTTTTGAAGAGCATAAGGGTGAAATGAAAACCGTTTGAGGATGGGAATGCGGTCGAGTGAAAGGCATGTTATGTTGATGGAGAAAGGAGACTCGAGTTGGGAAAAAATTTTCCCCGAAAGAGCGATTTTATTTTTAAACACGAGGGCTTGAATTTCCGTCCCGAAGAGAAAAGGATTCCTGGTTGAATAATGTAGTTGACGAGATAGACTTTGGCTTAAAACGTGTGAAAGTTGCGTAGGAAAATAAGCATGAAATGAAGAAAGGTTTTACTGAAGTGTGGGGGTGACTTTTCAGCCGACAAAAAATTTCGGATGAGGGGTGTGTTATTAAAGAAATGTCGAGTTTTTCTGAATAAATTGTTTTACGGTGGGGAATCTGGCGTTTTGTAAGGTTTATTTAAATGTGCTTTTGCAGCGAAAGGGCACAGGTGTCGGTTGGGACCAGTGTGGTTTCGAATTGCGGGGTCGACCGATCCCGCTGTGGACTTTTGAATAGTTTGTTATTTATCAGGTCTGGAAAAGAATCCGTTTTTGTAGTGCACTAAAAGTGGCTCGTCTGCGTTGAATGCTTTTGGGCTGTGGTTCACGAAAATCGAAAGTAACGTGTGAGCCAAATTTTGAGTGAGAGTTATAAATTCTTCTATTTTGATGGGTTGGTTTGAATGAATTTAAAAAGCAATCCGTCAAGGAAAACTGTAGATTTTACGTGTTCAATGACACGGAGCAGCTGGTGTGATGTTGCCCTTTTTTTAAGATATATCGTTGGCAATCGATATGGTTTTTTAATTTCACTATTTAAGATGGGCGAAGTTGTGAACGACATCGAGTGTTTCTTTTCGCTTTTTCAAGATCGGAAAGAGCCACACTATTGAAGGGTCTAAACGGGAGTAGAGCCTTAGAGGGGTTTCTTCCCTCGATTTTTGTGTGAATACTTTTAATATTGTTTTGGAAACGATTAAAGATGTTTTTATAACGTTAACTGTTTTTGAGGCCAGTGTGCTACTCTCTCTTCCATTTCATCTCCTTTGTTGCATGGGTTTGTGTTAAAATTTCGGATGATCGGTCTGAGGTGAGCTCGGGAATGGAGAAAACCTCCCCCGGCCAATGAAAGTTCCGAATGAGGAATCGTGGAGGCGGAGTACTGGCCAAAGCGATCAATCGTTTACACCCCCCCCCCAAAAAAAAAAAAAAAAAAAAATTAGAAGAAGGAAAAATTCCGATGAGAATCTGCAGGTGAGTTAAATCACTTTCTGCGCGCTGTGTTTCATTCCAATCCGATGGAATGGTTACGAGGATCGGGTGCAGAAAGTGACGGTACGATCTCGAGTCTTGCCACGATATACGGGTTGCTTCGATTCCAGCAGACATTGCGGAGTGGTGTGGCGCTGCATCGAAATGAGATTTTTTAAAAATGGGTCGAGTCTTTTCCAATAGTAAGCGTTCCAGCTCCAATGAATTGCATTTGAAAGCCCCGTTTGGTTCTTGTCGAGCCATCGCTTACCGAACTTTTTTTTTTGTTTTGAATATTCACCGAGTGAGCCTTAGAAAGAAGAACATCTATTTCGGCGCATTGCATGGTTTCTTTATTGAAATAACGTACTTCCCGATAGTAGATCAATTTTAAGTTTTGCATTTTCCGGTGGATCGTTTCGATTTCTCATTCCCTGCACCGTGATCGATTTCACGGGGGGAATTTCGTGTCGGAGGGATCACTGGGATGAATGATTTCAGTGGCGCGTTCTGTATTTCGAGTCAACCGCTTCCTCCTCGGCAAAGGAGGCTCGTTCCACTTCCAGCTGCGCGAAAAATTGTCATCTTATCAATGACGACGAAATAATTGGGGGTTGCATCCTATGCATTTATATATGAAGTATTTTATTTTCGAAGCTGCTAAAGTAAACTGTGATGTTTTTCAATCGTCTGTTAAATTTCACTCGCTCATGATCATCGCGAGGGAGGGAAAGAACGACGTTCAAACTTTGCGACAATCAAACGATCTAGGATGGCTCCTAACGTGAAGTAGTAAGAGTAATCCCTATGCGGTGAAAGGACAATATCCAAGAATAAGTAGATAGTACTCGAGTATACTACGTATTTGAAACTCCAGCGACTGAATTCGAATGAGTTGACATGACTGGGAAGGGAAGGTAGGGGTGAATGATGGAGGAATTGCCCTGCTTGGGTGTGAGAGAAAAGCGAAAGGAGAGAGATGCCTGCAGTGCGGGACCGTAGTCGCAACTGAAGGGGAAGGCCATCGTTTTGAGGTCAACAGCTGGTTTGGAACGGTGGGTGAAAAGGAGTCGAGTACCGAGTTGTAACTTTCTTCAAAGAGCTTCTAGAGTGGTCGCGAGTCATGAAAGAGGGTTTTTTGACTGTTTATGGTTGGGAGGTGATTTTTGGGACGGAGGGGACATGGAGTTCTTAGTGCATGGAATCCGTTATGCCATGTGTCTGGGGGCTCGGGCTCTTTCAATATGATTTCTATCGGTTTTGGTAGTGGACTCCCAGATTTGGGAAAACGTATGTTTTGTAAATGATAATTTCGTTTTGGAAGAAAAGATTAGGGTTTTTGCCCAACAATGCTTGAAGGGAGTAAAATTGTGCGGAAACGTTTTCCGAGAAGAGTCGAATGTGGTCCTGGAAGTTGAGTGTACTATCGAGGTGGAGGCAGATGGTGTTGTTGGTCCCTTCGATGTAATTGGAGAGGGGGGGGGGTAATCTGTTGATCTGCTTCTGGAAAAAAAGGACTGCGTGGGACTTGTCTGCGTTGATGGCTATTCTCCAAAGGGAGAGCTAGTCTTCGAGGATTGAGTTATGGCTGGCGAGAATTGCCGCAGACCTCTACTTGTGGGGAAGTCTTAAGATATAAATTTGGAATAAAATTGCAGATAAAATACTGCGGCTTATTATTGATACTGCTAATGTTATTAATTCGATTATTGATATTGTGAATGTTGGAGTGGAGTTTGACCTGGAATGTTCTATTGTTGATATAACTGTGAATTATGCGAATAAAGTAGAGGATGCTGATGCGACGGGATGATATTGTTTGAATCTGTGAAGTTATTGGTTTTATTGAGAATTTTTTTCAAAAATTTTACCGATGCAGGAAATGAGGTGGATGGGTCAGTAGTTGAGTGGATGCTGATGGGTTTTGAGATAATTGCGTGCTTCTAGGACCCAGGGAAGTAGTTATTTATAAGGCACTTGTTAAAAATGTTTGTAAGATGAGGAATTATTCGATGACGAATTTTCTGATTTTGTCCGGCCCAGGGGCTTTTTTACTATTTAGTTTTAGGATGATTTCCATTGCCTCAGTGGGAGAGAATGCTTTTGTCAGGGGGTGATTGTAGAGAGTCGGTAATTGTGTTTTCCACTCTTTCGCGGTATGATTTTAATTTTCCGGTTCCTCGTTGACCACGAGCGATTCTCAAAGGGATGCCGTAAAAAGATTAGCCTTATCTTGATTGTCGTGGACAAAACCATTATTTCCAATGAGGGGGGAATAATTGTTAGCTTTGAGGAGTCTATGTAAGGAGTTGTTTTCGATTGAGGCAGTTTGTAGATGATTACTGATGATATTGTCTCTGCGGAGTTCTTTTTCATTTCTCTCTGCATTTTGTCGAGGAGCGTTTCATGGGGGGGGGGGATTTGCTTCATGCCATAATTTGCGTTGCCTGTTTTTTCCGATAATTTTGTTTTTGAGTGCTGGGAGGGATGGTTAAGGGGTGGAGTGGATAGCTTTGAATTTGTTTGCTTATTGAGAAGGTCAGGGAAGAGATTTATATTATTGATGATAGGGTTTCTTGGGGTGGAGGTTTTGTTGATAAGTGTTCCAGTTGGTAAATTGGTAGGAGTAGGGGTGAAGTTTTGGGTACCCACATTGAAGTGAACCGCTGGAGAGATCAGGCTTGATTTCGACAGTGATGTTCTCTGGGCCGGACGAGAGGCAGAAGTCCAGGGTAGCATGATGAAATCTCGCACAGGAGGGTGCGGAAATGTTTATGCCTGATCTTTCGATGAAATCGTACAGTTGTCTGCCCGCCGTGTTATCACGAGAGGTAGGGCTCCAGGAGTGGTGTTTTGAATTCAAGTCCCCCTACGAGGAGGCACTTAGATCTATTGCGGAAATTTTTTCTTAATTCTGGGATGTAGTTGGGGGTTGTTCAAAGGTGGTGGTGCTAATATTGATTCTGTGATGGGCTATTGGATTCTTAATGATAATGGCCTCCCCCTTAGTGGGTGAGAAAGTCAGATCTGCGGGTAGTGTAGTTGGCGAAATTTTGGGGGTCGCAGGGTTTGAGGATATCCGGGTTATTGGTGCTGATGAAGTTTTCTAATTCGGGTGTGAAGCCCATCGGCACTCCATGAAATGATGTGTAAGGTAGAAAAATTTATCTTGTGACTGGTCATCTAGAAGGAAAAGTCTATGTGTAGGAGGTTGACACAAGCGACAAATTTGTCATATTTGAGGTGCATATTTGGATGAAAGATTTAATTGTGGAGAACATTTCCTGCACTTGGAGGGGTTTTTAGCCTGGTAGACAGCATAGAGAGGTTGTTTGAGGGAGCTGATGGCGTTGGGATAGGAGGAATGTTAAGTGGTGAGCAATGCTGGGGCTGGTGTGGAGGTCTGGGTTTGAGCGGCTTTTAGTTTCGATCTCTCTTCCTAGACATTTATTACAGGAGTAGCAGCATTGACTGGAGGTAGGGTGGTAGTTTCGTTTCCTGCTTAGATTTATTTTTGGGGGCATCCAAGGAAGTTGGCTGGATGGGTCAGCTTCGCAGTGACAGCATTTTGGTGGTTGATCGACTGGTTTTTGGCAAAGTCGGGTGAGATGTTCACCGGCGCATTTCGGGCATCTGTAGCGGTGCAGGGATTTATGGAAGAACCCCTGGCACCGGTAGCATTGTGGGGGTCCAAGTTTCTTTTTCAGAGCTTTTATTTTTATTTTGATGGGGAAAATTTCTGTAACGTTTTAAATGTTCTTATTTTTCTTCTGATTTCGGAAGGGAGACCAGGAAGAGAGGCACGGGAAGTCCAGAAACGCTTATTGAGTATCACAAAGCATTCATTCATCTTGAAGTTCTTGGCGGCGAGGTCATCGATGATTTCGTTAACAAGCGTGTCACCGGGCATTCCTCCAATTATAATCTTCATGGCTTTTTCAGTAGGTGGCTGATAGGTGAATGTTCTGAAGTTCTTTCAGGAGTAATAGGTGATGCAGAGGTGGTCTCGGGGGGGGGATCGCAGGTTGTTTCACAGGGCCAGGTTTATTTGCTTACTTGTTCTTTTTCGAATTTTTTTCAGGCTTTGGCAGAGGTGAAGGGTGGTTGGCGTGGTGTGGCATCAAGTGTTGGCTCATCATCGACTTCTATTTCAGGTGGTTGGTCATCTGTTGCTAGATTGCTGAATCTGTCGTAGCAGAGGGTGTCATCTGTTTTTGGCTGTTTTCACTGATTCTGGGGCTAAATTTGCCCCTTTGTTTGGAGGGAGGTTGGAGTTGGCAATTCCTCGGGAATTGCATTGGTTATTGAATTGAGCTAGATCATTTTTAATTTCCTCTAGTTTAAGGGAAGAGTATTTTGCTCTAGCTTCCTCGACGAATATACCTTGTACCTATGTCAATTTTAAAATTCTCATTTGGGAATATGAGGGCGGGCATTGACTTTAATTTATCTTCAATGAAGAGGTTTAGGGTTGAGCATTCATTTGAAGTGTTGGAATTTGTCTTAATGGTGTCCACACTAACACTCTCTAAAAAGAAAGAAATGGACTCACCTCGATTTAAAGTTGAGGTTTCCATATCCAGTGGTAATAAAGTAATTCCTTTTTGAGGAAAAAGATTTAAAATTACCCCCGTTTAGTAGAAATTTCAGTATAATACGAGCAATATACAAATAGCCCCCCGATTGCTTTCAGTTAATTCTTTTTCTGGGGAAAGGATCATGTTTACCGTATTAGTTGTGACGATGGTTGAACATTTCAACAGACGAATAATACTACGTGAATGAGGTACGATCCTTTGACGAATGTCTGCTGCCGAAAGGGTGCTGAGAAAATTTGCTCACATCTACGGAGACGACATCAAAATTTTTACTTTCCATTCCTAACGCTTGAACAACAGATGCACTTTAGCGCAGTATAGCCATATTTGGCTCGTCCGACACCTCTACTTTTAACTAAATCTAATATAAACGTGTAGAACATCTTTCATTACGTATATCCGAGGAATAATTTATTTCCCCCAAATTTAACTTTCACATTTGAATCGTCACCTTTGAGGTAATTTCTATTATAGCGTTTAAAATTAAAATGTGTCTGCCTTGTTTTCACTCTTATTGGTCTGAAGTATAATTCTTGAAACTATTCCATTTCTGTCCCGTTCGAGTTTCGAGGGAAAACCCGCAATCCCAACGCGAACGCAGTAACCGACTGGGCACGATTGTTTCCATTAAATGAAAGGTTTCCAGTCCCGATTTCTCGGAGGACCCTCCTAGTAGCGGGGTTGATGCACGTTCAATCTGTCGATGCTCCTGTTGGCGTGGTATGGCAGTTTTGAGAGGAGGGGTGCCTGTCGTCATTTTACCGTGGTTCTAAATGACGAGGACAGTAACCCTCGTCAAAGTGCGACGTAAATAAACAATCCTAGAGTGGAATAGAGCCGATGTCTATACGGCTTTCCTCCTTGAATATGATCTTCCCGGGGTCATTTTTTAAGTCTTACTCAGTGAAAAGTAATTACTTAAAAATATTCTTTTTTTCCTAACAGAAATAAAATACAGGTTGAAAGGGGCGATCGGCTGTGGAGTTCGTTCGACACCTTCGGAGAGGTAACTTTTTCAATCTCGACATTGCTTTTTCCTGCACATATTTTCGAGGCTGTTTTAATGGGTGGGTTCTATTTTAGGATCGTGAATGAAAACCGGGGTGAAGCCGTGCATTAAACAGAAGAAAAATGAAGACGTGGATTGTGAGTGGAGTTTAGTTTATATTAACGTCGCACTAGAAGCAACACGAGGGCTATTGGCGACGTAACTCGTAATTTTGAACCACGGTCAAGTGACGAGGACGACACCTGAGCTGCCACCCCCTCGCCAACGGGACGACTTTGGGCCCCGAACAGATTTAACGTGCATCAGCCCCGGCTACACGGCGGGCCTTTGGCGGCCAAGGATCGAACCCACGACTGAACGAAAACCGCAGGCCGCTAGTCCACGACCTTGACCACTAGGCTACCGCGGCCCCGATTGTGAGTGGGAACTAGGGCCCCTCGGGAGTGCGTCACCAGCCGCTTCAAACCGATTCCGAGATTTCTTCCACCGGAAAGGAATCTATGGTTGTACATTTCATTTCTTTCTCGGAATTCATTCCCCCCACCCTTTACACGAATTAAATATTTCCTTCCCCTTATCTTTTAAGTGAATAATAAAGAAACGGGAAGTCGTTTGAAAGACTTGAAACTTTTTTCATTCTGAAAAAGGGCTAAATGCTCATATATCGAATTTTATCCAGACTTCATTTCCTATGCAGTTGCTGACAGAAAGTTGTAAGGTAATAAATTAAACGTATAATAAGAGCGAGAATGAATTTAATGTTCTCTGCCGAACCTTTGGAATGAAAGGAACCCAATTAAAAAAAAAAAGAGCAATACTGTAGAAATACATAGGAGATGCTGTTTTATCACTATTATTCAGAAGGGAAACGCGTTTAGTTCGATATAAATGCTCTGTTATAAATAACAAAAATTCACTGAACGGATAGCAAATGGAAAATATCAACCCATTCATCTCACTAACAACGAATTGCAAAATAACAAGAAAGCGAAATGATATTCATTGGGTCGCCCGAGTTGTTTTGACTCTGCGAAAAGCGAGATCGGCATATTTCTGGTTTCAATCGGGGAGAGGGGGAAAAAATAAGAGTGTGTCAATCGCTCGTTTGCTTTATTACAAACATATCAATCGCGTTTGTGTTGGGAAAAACGTTTGGATGAGCAGAAAGAAAGTAAATTAAAATTCCTCGAGGACTCTTAGGCTTCTGGAAACGGCCGGCGGGTGTTATGCCAGAGCAATAGATAAGAATCGGATAGAAATAATTTTAATCCCCGAGTTCACATAGAAATATCTATTTGCCAGAGATTTAAAATTATTTTCACATTTTGTAAGACTGAAAGGATGTAGTTTTTGAGCAAGATATTTATTTCGTATCTCTTAATCCAGAGTAAATAAAAAAAAACCACCTATTTTTACCAAGTTGAGATGAAAAGAAAAAGGAGGTGGGGGTTTAGAGACGGCCCAATCTTATTTTCGTACCTGATTTTTCGCGTGAAGAGTCGTTAGGATTCGTTGCAATCCTTATTCACTTCACATTTAAAAGAGAACTCAATGTTGTCGAAAGCGTCAGTTGCCTTCGCAAAGTTCATGATTCTACAAAATTTATTAAGTGAAGAAGCCTTCCAATAGAATGTGTAAGAAACACGAATTAGAGAGGTCGGTACATATTTCTCGACGTTCTTCAGTATTTGAGACGCAAGGTTTTATCCCTGCCTTAATTTCCGCCAAGTGATTAGAAATAAAATTTGGGGATGATTTTTAACGATTGCCTATAAATTTCGGTGAATTGCAAACGAAAGTCATGCATAGAGTAAGACAGGGTGAAGAGGGTTATAGCCAATGGATACTTTCTACAGATTCTTTAAATGCCCGCATAAAATAACATCAACTATCCTCATCGCGCGCGAAATTACTTTATGCCTTAGTTTTAAATTTAAAAGTTGTTTGAGTTCAATAGAATCAATTTGGACTCCCTTCGAAATGGAATCTCTAGTTTCTTCCGAATGAATCGTCAGGGATCAAAAGAGGAGACACGCTGAATTCATTTACTGAATACAAGCAAAAAGTAGGAAATCCCGATTCTAGAATCTTCGAGCCCAACACATTCACTGCTCAAATATTTCTATCATTTGAAACGTCTGGATCACGCTTACATACTTAAAATTTCTTATTTTCATAAGAACGCAATCAAATAGACTGAGATATCACATTCCCCCCCGCTATAAAAAAAATAATGTATTACCGTCAAAAATTACATTCCACACTAATCGGGTTCTTGTTCGAGCTTTAGTATTTCAAAAAAGATTTTTTAAAACGATTGTTCGAGATTTGATAAACTGATGACGTAATGATTACAAAATGCGAGAACCAAAGGTGGCTGTGCAGCGCTATTCCGCGGTATACTTTTTAGTAATCGCACACGAGTTTAAACTTAAATGCCATAACAATAGATATAAAGGTAATTCAAATTGTACACATGCATTTGAAATGAAAAAGGTTTTAGTTTATTAACGTCGCACTAGAAGCAACACGAGGGCTATTGGCGAGGGACCTCGTAATTTTGAACCTCGGTCAAGTGACGAGAACGACACCCGAGCTGGCACCACTCTCCCCTGACTTCCACACTACTCCAACGGGAGGACTGAAAAGGAAGGTAACAATGCTTATAAGTACTCTATTTGTTCTTTATGGCTACGCTGCGCCATGTATATGTTCAAAATTTCACATTTTTTCTAAAAATCACATTAAGATAAAGTAAGTATGTAATTCAATTACGAAATAAAGAAAATTAAATTATCGTACTTCTGACGTTTTCGAAAAGTGATAATTTCTTTTATAGACTTTGATAAATTAAGGAATAATTTCGTTGGGCATTTAAACTCGTCAGATTATTCCATTGGCATTTAGAAATGACAGGAATTAAATACCTGCTTCGTATATCCGAAAGCAGCAAAAATATGAGCTTAAAAACCGTTAATCCTTCTTTCATATAGTAAAAAAAAAAAAAGTATTAAAGCACCTCGACGAATACAAGTTTTCTTAGGATAAGCAATGATAGAATGAATATATATTTATACAACTTCATTCTACGTAAGTATAAATCGTCTTCATATGTCAATTTCTTAATTATTTTTCACTCCAAGCAAATGACTCGTCTCATGCTGCTCTAAATTGCATATCCAGAAGGTTCATAATCGATGAATATTAGCGTGTGAAAGTTGGTTATGGCGCAAGAGCCACATCTGACTTTCCCGCGCAAAGTGCTTCTGCGATCTGACAGAAAAAATGGTCAACGTAAGAATTGGTTCAAGAAGTTGGGTCGAAAATATAGAAAAGGATCGCAAGGGTATCCCGCGACGCGTCACCGGTGTTTACCCAAAGACAATAAGCCCCATGTGAAAGAAAAAGATCACTTAAGTTTGTCTCGTTCATGATGTCCGCACTTTGAGAATGGCAAGCTCTTAAATGGAAATACGGAAAAAAGAATCGATTGTATATTAACATCGCCTCTTTAGAAGTAACATTGGCCACGGAAAATGAGGCTCGGTATTGAATCCAGGTCAATGCATTAGAAAGCCGGTGTCATTTCAACTGTACTATTCGGCATTGGTGAGGAGAGAAAAAACGGGTCATTTTTTTAAAAATTTTCCTGCTGCCTCCTGGATTCGAGTCCGATGCCGAGGTGTTCAAGTTAAGAGAGGGGGTTACCAGCACAGGTGTTGTCCTCGTCATTTGACCGAAGTTCAAAATAACGAGGTCCGTCGCCAATAACCCTTGTGCTGCTTCTAGTGCGACGTTGTGTTTGGCACAACATAGCCTACTTTGTGGAGTTTAATGGCGCAAGAGCCAGTCACTCACTAGAGCAACGTTAACAATGCCACTAAGGAACCGAACGTGTGGCGGGGTCGAGACACTTTACATCTATCACAGAGCAACGTCCTCGCGTTAGGATATTGTGGAAGCTTTGAGAACGAAGAGACTGCAGAGCTGTCGTTCTACAGAGGTTATGGGGAAGTTTAATGGCGAAGAAACCATATATATAAACAGGGTGTAACTGCGACATAAACGTCTCAAAAATTGGGGAGGGGGAA
>BMAW01081896.1:25293-36739 GCA_019974015.1 Nephila pilipes | reverse complement strand
TTTTGGAGTGAAAAACATAGTGAAAATAGTACATAAATTGATTATTCGAATAACGCTCATAACTCAAAAGTAAACAAAAATATCATTATTCTGTAACTTTTATCTTATTCATCATAACATTTTTGGGGGCTGGTACTACTTTCATGATGAAAATCTTATTACAATAATTTTTATTGTGTTTCGAGTCAAATAACAATGAAAAATCATAAAAAATTTACAACAATACATGATTTACACCTTTGTTACTAAAAATATATCAATTTTATAACCATGAAAGTGGTAGGGGTTCTTAAAAATTGTATAAGGAAGACACTTGCAAAATTTCAATTAATTTGGTTCATAACTTTTTCTGTTATCTACGTTGCCATATGTAAATATGTCGAGAAAACTCATTTTGAGAAAAATCAAAAACAAACTTTCAATTGCAATTTTTAATAATAAACATAATAAAATATATTTAAAATGCCCCTGATTTATATATAACACCTTCTTTGCTTTCTAATACATTAATTTTTTTTCAATAAGAGCTCTGAGTATTTTTCGACGCTACTTTACATTTGGTGTTGAATGACGTTCAGCATCGAAAATTCGACAACTGTCAAGGTGTTTGTAAGATTTTAAGGTAAAATAACCAGGCGTTACATTTAATTTCCTTAAAATTTCAACACAGCCCTTGTACCCATCATTAAACTGTATGACAGCATCCAATGCACCAGATTTTAAAATTTTAAGGCACACGAAAACCTCTTTCGGTCCCTCTGCCAAATTATGCCATTAAAACATTCATTGGCATTCTGTGTCTTACCATGAAGGCACTTTGACAGAAGTTCTTTAGAACACAGTTCTAAATATGTAGGTTTAATTAAATTTAATATATCATTGGATAAGCCATTATATTTTTCTTTGGATTTTTGCCGCATGACAGTGCTCGCTGATAATAACACCAGCTATCTTTCCCGATAGGGCACTGTCCATGCATGGGTTTCTTGCCACTCGATGCACAGTGGTACAAGGCCGCAATGACGTTCTGTTGAAGTTTGAGTAGATTGCCTACATTACTTCGAACAGCAATTCCATAGTAATTTTGCAATCTGTCAATAAACGAATCAGTAAGTTTACCTTTACCAGATAAACTTTTATTTTTGGATTTCAGTTTGCGCAATCTCGCACCTTCTCTTTTCTGAACATGCCCAATGCATTACAGTTTAGTCACGCTATCTTTCCCATATATGTCTTTCACACTGATGAAGCCTTTAGAATCCCCGTGGGCCGCGGTAGCCTAGTGGTCAAGGTCGTGGACTAGCGACCGACGGTTTTCGTTCAGTCGCGGGTTCGATCCTTGGCCGATACCCTAGCGATCCTTCTCTATTTTCGACCCTCTTTCTTGTCAACCATTTTTACCTTTTTTTCAACTTCACGTCTAGACCACAGTTTAATCTTGTTTGGCACAGCATAGCCATATCTGGCTCTTGCGCCTATAAACTTTACATTCACTCACTCACTCGATCCTTGGCCGCCAAAGACCCGCCGTGTAGCCGGGGCTGATGCACGTTAAATCTGTTCGGGGCCCAAAGTCTTCCCGTTGGCGTGGTGTGGATGTTTGGAGAGGGGGGTGCCAGCTCAGGTGTCGTCCTCGTCACTTGACCGTGGTTCAAAATTACGAGGTCCGTCGCCAATAGCCCTCGTGTTGCTTCTAGTGCGACGTTAATAAAAACTAAACTAAACTTTAGAATCCCCGTCCCCATAATAGTGTGAATACTTCAAACCTCGTTTCACAATTGATCGTTTGAAGATCCTGTTTGCGCCAACAGCTTCCATCTTTAATGAGGAACCTATAAAATTGCTTTGACACACATGATCTGCTTCAAGCGTCTCGGATACAATACCTTTAGGCATTTTCGAAAGCTTTCTGCAGGTCGGACAATATGATGACATAATTTCAATGTCCACTACTTTGCCAGTGTCAATTGACAAAGCAGCAACACACCCATTCATAGAAGTGTAACCTCTACGCTGCCATGTTCCCTCGACAGAAACACCGCATTCAGCTAATTTATTTTTAGATGAATGAATATTCAAAACTTCATTAGCTGCCTTTTGCATTGACAGTTCACTTACTTCTGAAATCACAGACATAAGTTTATTCTCATGATTGGTGTATGCAGTTTTACTGAGCCTGGGTAAATTTAATGTTGCACATAATTTATATGCAGCAGAAAAACCTTTCCCAATTTGTCTCATGGCATAAGCAAATCTTGCATTTATCTCAGGATAGTTTAATGTTTCCTTCGAGCTGGAAAATCCTGTGCAAAAGTCACAATGCTTACATTTTATTGCAAAACTTGAGCACAATCCATACCTCGAGTCTTCATGTAACAGCAAACCATCGTAGAAGCATTTCGGGCAACAAAGTTGTAAAACTGAATATAAAAGGAGTTCTCTGTCAATAATTCTGTTGCCGGTTAGTGGTTTATTTTCATATTCAGCAATTTCTTCATCTAGAATGGCAGAAATGTTCAATTTTGAAGCACTGGCATTAGCAGTTACAGTACTAATTTTGCTATCATTTTTGGTAAAATCATTACCACGAAATTGTCTTTTTCTTTTAACACTAATTCTACTTTTTGAATTTCCCATTTTAAACGAAAAAAATTGAGCTTTTGAACAATAAAAACAATATTAAACAGAAACTTATAAGAATGAGAACAGAAACCAAAACAGATGTAAACAAACAATAACGATTCTCTTTTCTTGCCAGATTCAAGATAAAAATGTATTTAAAAACCTGTTGCCAAATGTATTTTCAAACATTCTGAAAATTCAGATTCATGTTTTAAAATTTATTTATTTTGTACTATTGTACATATAAAAGATATTTCGAAAAATAAAAATGTAAACAAACATTTCTTCCAACTTCCTGTCTGCAGAAATGCACTTCCGGTTTAAAAAATCAGCTTACGAGTAAAATTCAAATCCCTATAACTTAAGTTCTAAATAAGGTATAAGCAAAATTCAAACACTATTAGAAAGAAAAAAGTTTAAAATTTAAACTGTTAAAATTAAAAAATTGAAAATTTTGACAAAAATGATGTTTTAAAGGTGTACGGATTCCTTAAATATAAGTGATATTTAGGTTCCACGAATTTTATTGTGGAGTAAAGATTTTCAGCAATAAGTTGTACCCAAAATTGAAATCAGACTGTTATTGATTGATTAATTGTTTAATTAACTTCACTCTGAAAAGCAATAAGAAAGTTTTTTGCGGCAAACCTTGTAATTTTGAACTTGATCAAGTGACGACGATGACAATTGAACTCGGTCCCACTGACCAAATTTCTACACTACGCAAACTTGAGGACACTGAGCCTCGACAGATTTAATATGCTTCAGCCCAAAATCTGCAGGGGAGACTGGAGGTTACATTTTACCCTTGGGGGTTTGCGATTCTGTGATTTAAAGTTGAGTTTACAAGGAACTGCAATAAATGCAATTATTTACGATAAGAATAAATAATTAATTGATTAGTTTACATCATACATACTTCATTATTTGGAAATAAATTTTTAACTTCTCATTTATGTTTAATCTTTCTGTTAGTGGTTTTAGAAAAAATGCATGTTTTATAAAAATGTTATCGAGGAAAGTTTTATAAATTTAACAAGTAGTTTTTAACATAAAGCTTTCAAAATTTTCTTTCACTTAGATTGTATAAAATAGGAAAATTTCATATTTTCATGACGCAAAAGAAAACAAATATTACCAATACATATAAAACCAATCTTAAAAATAGTTCAGCTCAATATTTCTATTATCAATCCAAACTACGAAACTATTTTAAAATTTATTTGTAAGTTATAATGCAATTTGCGAATAATTTACAGACAAGTAAGTATCCGTAATTTGTTTGAACAGTACAAAAATGTATTAAAATTATTTATTAATATTAGGAATACTGATGGACATTTTTTGTGATTTTACATAAACACAATATGTTCAAATTATGTTCCGTTGCATTACCTAAATTTAGGAAGAATGTGTGTATTAATTATTACACTGACAAATGGTGTCTTTTTACAAAATTGAGCTGAGCTATTTTGTAAAATTATAAGAAAATAATTATGTTCACCATGGACACATATAAAATACGCTGATTTTAAAAAAAATTTGGAATTGTAAATGCGTGACCGTCGTGAAAAATTAAAAGCAAAGAAAAAGAATCCAAAAATTTTAAAGGTGAATGAAATAATACGGCGCACTCTGTGAAAGAAAGTTAAAATAATGCGCTAAATAATACAGCAGGAAATATGAAAGATTTGTTATAAATTTATAAAAGTTCTAAAATTAAAATAAAGTGATATAAATATTTTTTTAAATACTGTGTCCTTTTTAGGGTACTGTTTCCTCATTACTTTGCATGAATAAGTGATTCAAAAATGGAAGAAATATATTTTGAAACAGCATTCACTACATCCTTGTTTGATAATTTCTTTACATAATAGAGGTGAAAAAATAAATCTAAATAAAAAGTTTTAATTATTTCGCAAAATACCATATGCGCAAGGAAAAAAGAATATTTTTAGTTATACTCTAATAACAGTAATCGAAAAAAAAAGGGGGGGGGATTTTTTTTAACAAAATTTAAACATATACTGAATGAAGCAACTATTAGGAAATATAACACTCTATACTCAGTAGAATGAATGTTGAATTTATTCGAACTGATCAAATTAATTAAATTTTTTTTTATAAAACATGAGCTGTTATACTTTAGCTTATTTGTATGTTAATAACAGTTTATTTATTACTATGTTTTAACTTCCTACTTAAAGCCGCTTATAGAGGGCGTTCATTTGTAAAGGGAGAGAGTGTGATGCCACACGATTCCCTCAGACGGGACCTGACTGAATCTCCGAGAGGATCTGTTGTAAACGAGCGGTAGCAAGGAATGAAAATAAATAATTGTTGTTGTTATACAACCCGATGTGTTTTTTGTCTGAGGACAACCGAGAACTGAAATCTGAGGTGATGATGATTAGTTTTAGTAGATAGTAGTTTTCTACATTCAGAAGCGGGATTTATATCGAAGCCCACGGTCAGACTGATATTTCTCTGAGAGAACTGTAAGAAAAGGATGTACTTTGTAGGACTCTAACCTACCGGAACTGTGAAAGAAAATGTGCTGAGAAGTGATTTATTTTGAAATGTATTGAAATAGCGTTAAATATATCGTATCTCTCAAAAGGACGTAAAAGTGATTTAGTTGAGCTTGCACTTGAATAAGGCGAAAGTGTCCCTTCAGAAGCTACCAATGTGACAATAAGGAGCATCATTCTTAGTAGCGGGAGCTATGAAGAAGCTTTCGCGAGAGGATGTCTCGAGAGGATAATTGAAGATAGAAAAAAAAAAGAGAACAAAAGTTAGAGAGGATTGAAAGAGAACAAAGGTTAGAGAGGATTGAAAGAGAACAAAGGTTACAAAGAGAAAAGGAGATACAATTTGATCTTGAAAAATTAAGATTAAAAAAATTAATAATTGACAAAATAGAAGAAAACAAAGAAAAATCCAAGAGTACTATGAAAAACGATTTCAGCCTCAGCAGGAAAAGTTTGAATCTGAATTGAAAGAAAGGGACGAGAAGTTTACCGAAATTCAGAAGGAGAATGAAAAATTATCCGAAGCTATAGGGTTACAGGATACCAGTATTGAAGAAAAAGCAATGAAAATTGTTGATGAAAGACAACTTCAGTCTGAACAGGAAAAGTTTGATTCTGAACCGAAGAATAAAGAACAGAAATTATCTAGAATCCAGGAACGTAATGAAAAGTTAACGCAAGCCATACGGGAACAAAATGTCGTTAACAGAGAAAAAGAAGAAGCGTTATTAGAACCAGCGATGCTACCGAATGATAAAGAAGTGCAACGGAAAATACAGAAAGGAAATAAAGAGAACGGAAAAAGAAGACAGCAACGATGTGAAGAAGCATTCACACGTTTAGAAGGACAAAAATTAACTAGAGCTCAGAAAGCCAATAAGAAAATTTTAAAGTATAATACAGGAGAAAATATTCTTATTCATGGAAAGAAGGAAGCAGAGTTCTTTAAAAAAGGCCCCATACCAAATCCGATACAGTTGGGAAAAGCTAAAATCTTACGACAGACAATTAGGTGGACAAAACGAGTGGTTAGCCAGTTTCCCCTTCGCAGAAAAAAAAATACAATTTAAAATGAAGGGAGCGATTTCAACGCAAAGCAAGAAAAACAATAAAGGAACCCGCAACATTTCCCCGTCCCGTGAAAGAGTCACCAAGAAACATGTTTTGGAGACATACATTGCATTTAGAAAAAGTTCGTACAGACAGAACTTTCAACAAAAAATAAAGAAAAGAGTTGTCGAACTCCCGAGGAGAGGGTCCCCCTCTCAAAAAGCGAAAGGAAGCTCCGTTTGACCCAGGGGGTATCTAGCAGGACTTCACTGAGGAATGAGTCCGTCCCCCCTTCAGTAACAAGAAATTCGGGACACCTGCAAAGTTACGCAGCTGAAGAAAAAAAAAAGAGAGTGAGAGCAGAAGGGCAGGAAGTGGACCGCAAGTTTGTTGACCAAGAGGGACGGTCATTACAAAGTGTGGGAAATTTTGAAGGCCGTATAAATGCCTGGAAACAGACCCTACTCCCCGAAGCCGACAGTGAGAGAAAACTACCTCCCCCACTTATTCACAAAGAGACAAAATTTCAAGGAGGAATCAGGTCAGTGCAATGCGGGAATGTGTTTCCCCCTCCCTTTGGATCCGAAATGGGTGAGAGAATTTTTTTTATTTCTTTTTAGAGAGGCTTTTGCAGTGACAAAAAAAGGGGAGTGTAAACTATTATTTTGCAAAGAAAGTTTTTTTTTTTTTTTTTTAAAAAAAAAAAAAAAAAGGAAAAAAATTATTTTGTTTTAAGAATTAATGAACAGTTATTTTCTCATGGAACATTAGAATATTTTAAGGACTGAGTATGTAAAGAACTTCCTCAAGAAAAATTGTATCCTCAAGAAAAAAACTATTGATTTAATGTTTTTTTAAGAGGTGTTTTATTAATTTAGTTCTTAACAAGGATAAGTAATTTTAAATATACGAACGATGTTTTATTTTGATTTCACTATTTTGAAATAGAAAATGATCTATTTTGTGTAAGAATTTAAAGCTAATGAATGTGCTAGCTTTCAATGAATGTGTTATGGATCAAACGGTTCGAATCTTAAGTGTGCCAACAAATGTTTTAATGCTTATGTGATCTTTTATGATGAGAAGAATAATTGATATTTCAAGGTAATATGCTCAACGAATTTTATTTTGTAATGATGTAGGAATATTTTATTACATTTTGTGATGATTAGGAATATAATTTTGTAAGGATTTTGGAATATATTGAATTAGGAATGTAAAGATTTACGGATACAAATTTGTAATGATTTATTTTGTAACGATTTATTTAGGAATGTGCTTTTGTAAGGATATAAGAATGTGATTTTGTAATGATTTAGGAATGATGTTTTTGTAGAAATACTTAGATTTGTGTTTTGACGATTGTGTTATGTTAAAGAATTTCCTTGTTACATGTATGAACCCTTTTGAGTCTATAAGAGTTAAGCATATTCTATGAAAATGAGAATAACGAAATTATAATTAATATTTTAATTAATTAAAAATTTAAAAAAAAAAAAAAAAAAAGGAGGAAGAAATTTTTTTTTAAATATTTACAACTTCATGAATTAATCTTTATGAGGATACAGATATTCGATATTTTGAAGTATGAAAATAGTAATTTGTCAGATATGTGTACTTTTTAAATTTTTATGGGGCAACTGATGTTTGAAATTAGATTTGATAAAAAAAATATGTGTGTGATTTCGTTATTTTGAAATATGAATTTTGTGTTGATATCTCGATATGAATATATGAATGTGTTTATGTAATTTTTAAAGAAAAAGGAGAGGTGATGTGTATGTAGCACTTTAAAAGATGTTGAGAAATAGTATTTTAAAGAGTTTTGGTAATTTTAGTATTTTGTTATGAAAGAGAAATAATATTTGAACTGTATGATAACTAAGATTTTGGTTTTGAAGCCTTAAATTAAAATTATTACTTAAGAGGAGAAAGATTTTCTTTATATGTGCGTTGTGGAATAAAAGATAATTTGTAGTGAAATGTAGATATAAGGGTGATTATGTAAAATGATTTGTGCATGATTATTGATATTTTATCTGTGTACGGTAATTGATATTTGATATTTTAAGCATTTGAGGAATTTAAGTATTGATGTTTGTGTATAATTTGATATTTGCTATTTTAAGTGTTTGAGGAATTTAAACATTGATATTTTGTGTATGATAATTAATGGTTTTAAAGTGTATCAGTTATTAATGATTTTGTGATAATTGAAACTGCACAATTGGGACAATTGTTTATCAGGTTGGCCGAACTGTTAACTTCCTACTTAAAGCCGCCTATAGAGGGCGTTCATTTGTGAAGGGAGAGAGTGTGATGTCACACGATCCCCTCAGACGGGACCTGACCGAATATCCGAGAGGATCTGTTGTAAACGAGCGGTAGCAAGGAATGAAAATAAATTATTGTTGTTGTTATACAACCCGATGTGTTTTTTGTCTAAGGATAACCAAGAACTGAAATCTGAGGGGATTATGATTAGTTTTAGTAGATAGTAGTTTTCTACAAATGTATTTCCTTTGTTTGTATTCATTTATGAAATGCTTGAAAATATTTTAAGTCTTTTTTTTAATTGATATTCAACTCATTTAGGTTGGATCGAAGTTTGAGAGGGCCTGGCGCGCTTTAACTTTTTTGGGCAATAAATCGCCAAATATGGTTACCATACAATTCTTTTCTGGTAACCCTACTGAATCTATAAAAAGGGGGTTCGATGCTTTGTTTATACTTTTTTTTTTAAGAGCTACAGGCGAGGATATAAATTTTACAATTGACAACAACCTTTACGACTCGGACAACGGAAACTTTTATCATGGAACTGAACATAGAACTTTCATCCTCAGCAGCATCTTCAAGATCTCAAACCCCAATACCTGATATTGAGAGGGAATCCTGCGAGACACTCCAGGCAATGCAGAGACGCATCAAAAGGCTCGTCCACTATAGGGACGAAATCCAGACCCTGATCTTATCAAATCGCAGGAACCCGGACTTCGAAGAGGGAGATGAATTATTCCAGTCATACCTGATTTTGCACTCCAAGGCCCAGGACGACCTAACTAAAGCAGAGGGTGAGTACTCAACTCTTCCTATTTGCAACGTTCCTGACTGCCACATACATTATGCACTCCCTATAACACCTAGCAAAAATTTAAACTTAAAAAGGAAAGACGAAGACAACTTCGTCACCCCACCCAGTAGAAAAACAGCCAAAAGGCAACTCATAACTGAAATAGGCACCACTAGCACACAAAATAAATTTAAAAACCTAACCATCCAAGAAAACCTAACTACACCAAATAACGAGGTTGTCATTCCAGCTAAGGAACGACTACCCCCCCCCATCATGCTCAAAATTAACAACTATAAAAATCAGCTGAAAGCCATCAATCAGATTATTCCAGACCTACGCACCAGATTATCTGGTGAATACATAAAGCTCTACGTGGACACACCCGAAGAGTACCGTAAATTAATAGATTTTCTCAGCACACGTAAAGAATTTGAATACTATGTCATTCGACCAGTCCAATTACGTCCTGTCAAGGCCATAATAAAAGGACTTCCCAGGGAAACTACACCACAAGAAATCAATGAAGAACTCATCGAACAAGGCTTTTCACCTATAAGAGTAGTTCAGCTTTCAAACCGAAGGACCAAGATCCCGTTGCCTGTTTACCTAGCCACCCTACCCAGATCACCCATTTCTGAAACAATCTTCACCATAAATAGACTTTGTTACATGTCTGTTAAGATCGAGGGCTACCGCGGAAGCGGTAAGGTCACTCAATGCTACAGATGTAACTTTTTCCACCACTCGGCGGAAAATTGTCACATCACGCCAAGGTGCCTAAAATGTGCAGAACCGCACATGACTAGAGAATGTCCTATTAAAGACCGAATATCCAATCCTGAATGCATAAACTGTGACGCAAAAGGACATTTAGCATCCTACGGCGGATGTGAAAAATTCCCGCGACCACCAAAGAAACAAAACATCATTAATAAGGACAGAAATATCATTCGAGAAAATTTTTCTTTTGCAAATGCTGTTTCTAACCCACAACAGATGGCGCCACAATAACCTAGCACCTCAGCCAATCAGAAAACAACTCGAAACAACCCTACCTCAGCAAATAACAAATCAAACAGTAATAGAACCAAAGCAGTCAACCTGGTAAATAAACGTCTTAAAAATAAACAAACACCCCAAGAAGAAGAAGATGAAGACGCACCACTTGACTTCCTATCAGCAATAGAAATGTTTCAGACCCTCACTGAAATATTTAAACAACTACCTGGCCTCCTTAAAAACTTACCAAAAATAAAAGCTGCAAAAGGAAAAACAAACAAAACTTACGCACTAATAGAAGCCCTAATGGATACAGACTCTGATGAATAGACTCTCTACATCTCACCTACAAAGCACCCAGAACAATAACTTCAAATTTTTCGGACTTAGTATCTGCAGCTGGAATGCAAACGGCTTACTATCTCGTATTGTTGAGCTACGAGATTTTGTACAGAAGCACAGTCCCGATTTAATTATGATACAAGAAACTCATCTGAGACCACGCAACACAGCATTTATACCCAACTACACCGTCTACAGAGATGATAGACTTAACCAAGAAACTGCATCTGGAGGTACTCTTATTTTTATTAAGAGCTCACTCACACATCATAGACAAACTACCCCACCACTCCAACATGTTGAAGCCACCATAATCATACTCACTCCACCCAACCACTCAGCTGTCACCCTCGTTTTCATATATATATAACCTTCATCACACAACATCAATTTTACACAAGATCTAGACACACTCTTTAAAATTAAAAATAACACTGTAATCATAGGTGATTTTAACGCCAAACACCAGACATGGAATGCACACACCAACACAGTTAGAGGAGTAAATCTAAATAAATACATAAACACAAATGACATTACCCTTGCATTCCCCCCCCCACACCAGATTTGGTACTAACACAGCCTCAACAATAGACTTTGCGCTCATTAAAAACTTTAATTATAATCACACAATTTGTCGTAAAAACAAAAAGGTTTCTTGTATTGAAAATTAATACTCATTTATTTCACAAATTAACATGCCAACTAGAGTCCAAGACTCACCTAGTTATATGACAATTTTTCATGGAATACTGTTATGTAAACAAAAAAAGAACAAGCACTTCCTTGTTGCCACAGCGTACAAAATAATATACTTTTTCAAATC
>BMAW01081896.1:0-25283 GCA_019974015.1 Nephila pilipes | reverse complement strand
TTTTGCTTTTAACATAATAAACTGAAATTTATAAAGTGGATCTCACACAATTACCTCAATACCAGAATTATCCTCAGATCACAATCCCATAATACTAGAATTTAATTTTACCTTTACACATCACATCAACAAAAGAAACATCAGAACAAACTGGAATAAATTCAAACAGGAAATTAACAAAAATATAAATTTAATAAACTTCACTAACATCAACACCACTAATATTCTAGATCAAAAAATCACAGAACTCACTAAACACATCTACACAGCATATCAAACAGCATCAGAACCCATTACCACAAAAAATGAAAGATACACTCATCCACATATCAAACAACTCATTAAACATAGAAACAAAACTAAAAAACTCAATCAAAAAACCCTTGATCCCAATATAAAAACCCAACTCAATAGAAAACAAAACAATATTAAAAAAGAAATTCACACATTCACACAAAACAGCTGGACACAGACACTACAAACACTCAATACTCAAGATAAATCAATATGGAAAATTACTAAGTCATTCAAAACCAAAAGAAGCAACATTCCCCCCCTCCAAAACAATAACTCAATTGCAGAATCAGAAATTGACAAATCAAACCTTATTGCTCAAACACTACTTAACAACTTCTCAGAAAACAAAAGACCAATTAACTATAAAACTGACATTGATAAAAAAGTTCAAGAAACGCTACACAAACATTTTAGCAATCCTGCTCCCCCAGTCACACACCCACACACCGTCTGGCCCAATGAAATCACTGCATACATAAAACGCATCTCCATCAACAAAGCACCCGGTAAAGACCAAATCACAAACAAAATGCTTAAAAATTTCACTCCTAAACTCATTTTCTTATTAACATACTTAATTAATCAAATACTTAAATTGCAACACTTTCCCAATACTTGGAAAACATCAATAATATTCCCAATTCTAAAACCGGGGAAAAATCCCCGCCTCCCAGACAACTATAGGCCAATAGCGTTACTCTCATCACTCAGTAAACTCACTGAATCAATCATACTTACACGCATAAATGAACACATAGACAACACAAACATAAGAAATCCAAATCAATACGGTTTTACAAAAAACCTTGCCACCACACACCCATTAATTAAACTCACGGAATACATCACATCAGGTTTAGAAAAAACTAAATCAACAGGCGCGGTTTTTCTAGACATACAAAAAGCCTTTGACCGCGTCTGGATAGAAGGCCTAACATACAAACTAATAAACTACAAATTTCCCACACCACTAGTTAATTTAATTTACTCATACCTAACCAACAGACAATACCAAGTTAAAATAAATAACACTTTATCAAACACTCACAATACAACATATGGAGTCGTTCAAGGATCGTTTATCGGTCCTATTTTGTACAATTTGTACCTGAATGACATCCCAGAATACAATCTCACTATACTTAACATGTACGCTGATGACACAGCGATACTCGCCAAATTTAAAAACATCAAAACTATCCCATTTGCACTAAACAAGCATTTACAAATACTTGAAAGATACTATAACGACTGGAAAATAAAGATCAATGTCGAAAAATCGCCAGCGGTCTTGTTTTCCAGAAAAAGAAACGCAAACATTCCACCCCCCACTTTTTACAACACACAAATCCCGTGGTCTCAGAATACTAAGTATCTAGGACTCATACTAGATAAATCACTAACCTGGAAACAACACATATTACACACGCAAGATAAATTCCGGAAAGCAAAACGAAGTATTTACCCCCTAATTTGCCGGGATTCAGAAATAAATTTACAAAACAAGTTGCTTCTGTACACAGCCGTCCTCAGACCCATCATAACATATGCATGTCCCGTTTGGGCGTATGTGGCTAAATCTAATATTAATATCCTTGAAATAACACAAAGCTCAACCCTTCGAATGATCACAAAAGCAAGATGGTATATAAGAAATAATGAAATAACTAAAGCCACTAAAATTCCTACTTTCAAAACTTTCATCTAAAAATTTTTTTTAACTCATTATCTCTTACTAATAACACCAACATACTAAATTTAGAAAACTATATTCCAAGACACAACGCTAAAAGACCAAGAACTGTTTTACTCGACTCATACAACCCCCCTTAATTCAATTACACATTTTTTATATGAACTATAACACTTAACAACACATATAATACAGCTAATAACTCATTTTACTAACAGCCGCATACGACCCCATCAGTTAAACCACGAAAACAACTTGATTCTAAAAATGCAGCACACAAAAACACGGTCAATCAACGGGAGGGTGACCGATTGACGGTCTCCTCCACTTTTTCACAAACACAGCAGTCAGGAACAGCCAATAGGAAAGCTCCCCTCCAAGACTCACCATCCAATAGGAAAGCGAGGATCCAACACCACCCCTGACCGAAACTTTAGCCTTCAAGCCAATCATTTTACCAGACTTCCCAGACAACCAATAGCAAACCTATTTTAAATCACTCTTTACAGAAAGTATTAATTCCAAAATCACCAAGTTTAAATGCTATATTATCTCGACCCGAGCTTGAAGGCCGCTCCGCGGCCTATGTGCTCGATTAGCATTCCAGCGTTTTTGTTTATCCTTTTTACGCTGGATTGGATACAAACGTTGTTGATCGCAGAGGTACCGCGATTTTTGAAAAACCGTTGAACATTCAAAAAGTTAACGGCCAGTGAAATGTTTAAAATGTTTTTTTTTGCGGATGGTAAAAGAAAATCTGCAATTGAATTTTCAATGGGTTCCTTTTGGAAACTGTTTTTTCCCCATAAAATTGGTTTTCTTCAGGAGTGATCGGCTGAACAGCGTCCGTTGGAAGCCTTGAAATTAGATCGTCTTGTACCATTTTCGTTCCTCCGAAAGGGTAGAAAATCTGCGTTTGGGTAGATTTAGATATTTAAAAGTTGTTGTTTAATCCGATTACGATTGGAATGGTGAACGTGGTTTGCAGACTTTCGTCCGACGAAAATGGATCGTTTTGATTAGTTTTCCCGAAAGGGAGAAAATTAGCGTTTAGAAAGGAATAGAAATTCTAATAACGTTTTTCAAGCAGTTCGTTGAATATTAGAGAATCAACTACTGTTTTCATGCTCGTGGGTGCAGATTTATCTTCTGAATAAGGTCAGTAAATTTTATCCATTCATTTTCTCGATGTTTCCTCTTTCTTTATGTTATGTATTTTTACTTTTATTCATTAAAAATGAAATTCCAAATGCGTTGTTTTGTCTTCTAGACACGACGATTTCCGCATTTTTTTTCCCATTGAAAACGCCTGCTTACTTCAGAATTTGCTTTTCAGGCACGACGCCATCTTTTCTCGCTTCTAATTTGAAATACCCGCCTTGGTGTCATTTTGGTACATTTGCCTTCCAGGCACGACGCCATCTTTTCTTCTCTTTTTCGGAAGCTCCGGGTTTGAAACACCCGCTTTGGCGCCATCTTGGCGCGATTTCAAAAAAAATTGCCAAGGGGATCCATCAAAGTTCGATTTTACCCTCATTTATATGCAAATTTTTAAAAATTCGAGAGAAATTGAAAAATTAAAACAGAAACTAACAATGCCTACATTCCCCCCACCCATCAATATGTTTCCATCTAACATACACAAAACATGTTAATGTTATTGAAATTATATATGAAAATCAAAAGATTCAATTCATCTCGAATAACTTTTTTATTTAGAAAAGATATATTTATCAATTATTTTACTTATTTTCAGGAAGAAAACGTAAGAATTTTCTTAAGAATAATATACATCTTTTTTAATTACTATTTCCTAAGAAGCCATTACTAATGGATTAGTCATATAAATATCAAAAGGCACAGCTGATTGTTTTAAAAAAAATATCTTATTTATTGACTTTTAGACAAACGATGCATGTAAAGAATTTTTAAACAAACATATATTTTCTGTACATTTGCTCTTTATTAGCGTATAATGAGTGTGTGTCACTTCACCGATATTTATTTAGAGTTTAAGAGAATTCAACAATATTAAAACAGTTTATCATCGAGTTGATGTCATTGAAGAACCGCCATGTAGTCGAGACTGATGCACGTTAAATCTGTCGAGGCTCAAAGTCCTGTTTGAATGGTGTGGAAGTTAGAAGAGGGGGGGGTGCCAGCTGAGGTGTCATCCTCGTCACATGACCGAGGTCCAAAATTCCGAGAACAGTCACCAATGGTCCTTGTGTTGCTTTTAGTGCGAAGTTAATAAAACTTTTTAATCAATCACCTTTCATTTGAGAAAATCGGAATTTAATTGAAATTGTATAACATTCATAAAGACTCAATATTTTTCTTTTCTTTTCAATTAAACTTCTTGATTATAAAGACTAATTTTTATCTGAATTTTCGAAAGGTTATAATATTATACATTTCTTCAAGAACTTCAGCCTTAATTCAAAATAAAAAATTCAACGTTTAAGTATGTGATTGCGTGAATTATTTTGATACATATAAAATAATTTTATAACGTTTACAAATTTTTAATGCGTTCACTAAAGATTGTGAAATTGAAATTATGAGCATGCTACATACATTTAAATATGCTTTTTGAATATTTGATCTTTGTCTAAGGGGAAATAAACATTCATTTGGAAAATGCAATGTTTTATAAAATATTCAGAGTAAAAGTTTAAAGCAACGCCTTCAAATATTTCAAAATATATATTGCTGTGTGGAATAGTTAAAGTTTTCCTTTATAATTAGACTAATGGATATTTATACAATAACCGTATTTCATTGCATGTCACAGTTTATCCCAGTTTTCATATACAGGAATTATTAAACTCAATGAAAATTAAAACATTACAAGACTTATATAAATATATATATGTGTGTGTGAATGTATATAGCTCAGCAAATATGAAATATAACTTTTAACGAATTGAAAATTTTCCTTCATTGTTCAAAAGTATTACTAATTTATTCAGACTTTTAGGTGCTAAAAATAATTTACACATCCAAAATAATGAGTGAAGAATTTTCGAGCGAATAAATAGATAATTCAGAATGTCTATGTATTAAATTATGAAATGGTATATAATATAATTTGATAATTATATCATGTAACGGTAGTGTTTCCACTACCTTCTATAAATTGCAAAGTGAAATAATTATAATAGTTTTTCCCGATTATTGCACATGAATAGAATAATTTACTGCACGAAAATTCTAATTATGGTACTAAGAATGATACAAGGAAATTGCAGGAAAGATCATGTCTTCTATTTTCAGAGAACATATTTCCGAACATTTCTAGAATTGAAAACGGACATATAATTGCAAAGCAGCTTTCAGAGAGAACTTTCGCAGAAAAAGGGAGAATAATGTGTTGGTAGAGATTACCGCGCAAACCTACCCGTTGCCGTGCAGGGGGACCAACATTCTATCTGGTCCTTTTGTCAAACAATACTTAGAACTGCCAATCATTGACAGGAAATGGGGTAAGCAACGTCGTAAAAACTTCCTTCGGCACCAGTTTTCTTCTCGAAAGTGTCCGTCTCCAAAAGGTTAAGAAACGCTGGCCTACAAGTATATATTTATGACTTCCCCACACTCATCTGTGAACAGCTGAGGAATGGGCAATTTTGCCTAAAGACAAATCCAGACTATTCTGGTGATTCCCAATTCATTCAATCTCTAGAACTCTTTGTAAACTTTGATTTCCAACGGCTACTTATCCCTTGTAAAACCAGCACCAATTCTAAGTAAGAGAAAAAAAATATGTAGATTTCCTGGCACTCCTGAATGGCTCACAGATTCAAGAACTGCGATTAATTTGAAGAAATCTCTAGGAAATCTAGACGAATTGACACCTCACCCCCCAAATATTTTAATAAATGTTTATTTGATTAAGAGATAAATTTGGGAATATCTTCATCGAATCTATATCGGTGTGGTACATTACCTCGACTTTCATTTAGTGATAAATTAATCTATTTGAAACGCATTAAATATATACAAGAAAGTTTTGGGAGTAAAATCCTTCTTTTAACTTATTGCTAATTGTCAGATTTTTTCCACTATCATTAAATAACAATCCTACTTTATAAACAAATTCTTCGCTCAACAATGAAGTATGCGGTCTTCGTTCTGCGGACAAAATTAATGTTTTTACAACAATAGAAAAACACGAAAAACAAAGCACAAGCAATGTTCTCAAATCTATATTATAAATTTAGATTTGCCTATTTTACTACAAGAAAATTGTAGCCTCTAATGCTACTCTAATTATTTAAATTTTTATTTCTCAGTGCACTCACAGTTAATGAAATCAGAATTGCATTTCTGCATATCTCTTTCAGACAGTTTGTCGTTTCTTATTTTCTTCTTCATTTATCAATTTAACCCTTATGGTAAAGAATAAACAATAACCCACTGGCGCTCATTAATGATCTAATTTTAGTGGCATTGATTGACTGTTTCATTAACGCAGTACGAAGAATCAACACTTGGGCTATTGGCAATAGATCTCATTATTTTGAACATCGTTTAAGTGATGAGGACGACACTTGAACTGGAATTCCACTTATCAAATTTCCACACCTCTTCAGTGCAAAAACTTGGAGTATCATCAGATTTAAAGTGCAATTGCGCCCCCCCCTTTTCAGTGGATCTTAAGAGAAATATAGACTGGAACCCACGATTTGAGGAAAACAACTCTGGCTGATTAGGAGATTGCGATCATGACCACCCAGCTACCAAGACCAATTTTGGTAGTAATCGAGTCATGATTACATCAAAAATTTTACTTTTCAAACAATGGAGTGTGATTCCTATTATACGAAATTGAACCTCAATTTTTTAAATCAGTGTGAATCGGATATTAAGAAAATGAGTTTCTCTCTAGCGTCATATTTGTTACTGAACCGTGGTTCAGAAATACGACATCCATATCGTGCAAGTTTTGTGTAGTTTTTACCAGGATTTTAATTTAAGCCAATCCAATTCGGAATTTACATATGTATTTAATTCCGAAACAAACGTATAATAATTTTAAAAAAATATTGTAATGTTTAATAAATGGACTTTACATAATGAAAAAAAAATCAATAATTCAGATTTTAAAAAAATTCTCTCTCTCTTTTTATTTTATATTATAATAAGTTTAAAGCAGTCACAAATTGATACTTTCTTTGTAATAAATAAGTGAAATACACTATACAAAGTTATTAATCTAAATGATTAACATGTAAATTATTAAAAACAGATTCAAGTGTTTTATGTATATAGTCAGCCATTTTGAAATCTTAGGTTGTAAATTTAATTCAATGAGTTAATTCTATGTATTGAATGCACTTAAATACTCTACAGAAGCTATAATCCATTATTTAAAATAATTTAATTGGTACCTTGAGATTTAATAGATGTTCCCGGTTCTTCTGAATCTATCAGAATGAAAATCATATTATTTGAAGGATCCAACATAACATACAGGATAGAATAAACTTTAGTTTTATAAATTATTCGACTCTGTGAATGAAAGAAAAGTGTAACGCTTTAAAATTGAAAAATTAAGCATTTATTTATGCTTCGTTTTGACTCATTATACATGTTAATTTTTCATAATAACAATTCACAATTGAAAAGTGTGTATCAATTGTAATTTTGCCTCAATGCTCATTACGGAAATATGATGAGCAAAAAAGGGGAAAAAAACTTTAAGATAATATGTTACATGCTAAAAATCCGATTTAGCAAAAACCGTTCCATAGCAATATCACACTTTGATATCATTTAATATAAAACACTAAAAAATAAGAAAAATGGAAATAAAATTTTTTAACATTTTGTTGCAATTATTCTTAAATAAGTTTATAGTTGTTTAACTGTAAGAAACTTTTTATAACGAGATAAGATATAACTTAAAAGCATTTGAACATTTTTTGTCACAAATCATGCTACAATACTCGTCTTTTGTTCAATCATTAACAAATCAAACACTTTGAAATATACTGCTGAATTTTAACAGATATGTTATGAATTCCAAAAAAAGCTGATAATTCATTCCTGCATTACATATCATTCATTTAGATTCAACTTTTATAAAATTTTTAATCAAATCTTTTGTATTTGAAGAGAACAATAACATTCTTCTCTACAGATATTATCAATCAACTTTTTATAACTGTTTTCACAGACACAGTGACGAGAATGTGTTAATAATCTTCTAAAAATTTTTGAAAAGTCATTTCTCGTGTTGAAAATGAAATACTCGAAGAAATCAGAAAAATATTGAAAAACAATGAGAAATTTTTTAAAAAGTAAAAGGCTAAAAAAATGAATTACTTGAAGGAGGAAGAGAAAAAAAAAGTTAACACATAAAATTCGTTATGTAACACACTAATTTCAAAACGAGACTGTAGATGGCGCCACATGATGGGAATAATCCTCAAGGTCAGGGCGTGGCTTTGTCATCTAGTATTTTTTTTCTTGCTACGTTTTTATTTTCTCTTTTCACCTCAGGTGATTCGAGAGTTATTTTGAGAGTTATAGATTGCTTTCACCATGGATGTGTCCATGGAGATTTCTAAAGAGGTTGATTCTCCTCCATCAGCGACCGCTGAAACTGCCTCAAATGATAATGATCAGACCGAAATGGCTAACGTTTTACCACCACCACGCCTCGATCCGGATGCTTCTTCGGAAGAAACCGAAAGGTTCTTCGTCGAACACTCGGACGAAGTTCGTATGCTGATCGAACTTAGAGATCGATATGCCCTTTGGGCAAAAAAGTTAACCGCAGCTTCTACTCAGAAGCCTGATGATTTCGCAAAAGCCCACGCTGAGCTAGGCATTGCCTACGCGCAGCTAACTGCCATAAAAGGGAAATTAAATGTCCCTATCTTCAAGCTTCCGGCTACTGCTGCAATACTCGACAAAATTATCGAGGCAGCAAAAAAGAAAGCCGAGAAGCGGGCGAAAAAAGCGGCGAAACAAAATGTCGCCCGCTCTCCCGTCAAAACCCAGGAAATGGGTGTGGCTTCCGAGAAAGCTCCGGCTCAGGGAGGTGCCTCCCAATCAGCGAGCCAATCAAAGAAGCGTTCAGCAGATGCTGAACCCAAACAGGGTAAGAAAACTTTTAATTCTTTGACCACGATCCAGATGACCCCTGCATCTAATTCTACTACCAAAGGAGATGAGATTTCTCATCTCAGTGAGGAAGAGGACGCTGGGGAACCAGTGAACCCCGCCACCCCTGTTAATCGCCCAAAAATTCCTCCTTTTTTCATCACACCGAAGGGTGATTGGAGGCTACTCCTCTCCTTCGCTCGGCTCGAAGCGCCTTCGCTATATAGCAAACTGAGCGACCGCTTCCTCCACCTCACGGTTAACCATGAGACGGAATATAGAAAGCTTGCGAACTTCCTACGCACTGAAGGCGTGGAGTTCAAGTCATATATGTTGAAGGCAGATCGTCCTCTAAAATTAATTTTACGTGGACTCCCATCGACTACCGACCTTGAAGAAGTCAAGCAGGAGATTGAGAGCGCAGGTTTTACTGTGCACAAAATCTCTCGCTTGAGTAAATTTCAAACCAAGGCTCCGATGCCCCTCATATATTTCCAAATTCTAAATAAACTCAATGCAGAATCAATTTACAACTACACCGACATGTTCGGAACAGTCATCAGCATTGAGAATTATCGGGGCAACAAGCGCCCCTCTCAATGCTAGAGGTGTCAGGGTTTTTTTCACTCCTCTGAGGTTTGCCACCTCCCTATTAAATGCGTCAAGTGCGCAGGGGCTCACCGAGCTAGGGACTGCCCCAATGACTTCGACACTCCTCTAAGGTGTGCAAACTGTGGCGGGGAACAAGCGGCGAATTGGCGCCAATGCCCCCGATTCCCTAAGGGCAAAAATTCAGGCCCTAAACTTAATAGCAAAATTTCTAATAATCAAAATTCTAACAAAAATTTAAAAAATAAAAATTCGGCCCCTAAACCAAAAATTGTTAACTCTCCCAAGAGCCAGCGTCCTCTCGAGAGTTATCGACAGGCAACTCCACAAGTATCATACTCCCAAATCCTATCCGGACAGACTATGGTTCATACCGCCCCTGATCAAAATTCTACGGCTTCCCCCAGCTCCGGAAATTTTGGGGAAATATTCCGAAATGTTATGGCTATCACCAGTGACGCGAATGCAGACGAGCAACTTTTTGCTCGGGCATTCCGGGAGTGTCTCCCTGCCCTTCGCCAAGTCACAGCAGCTGACGACAAGGCCTGCATTACTTTTTGAGGCCTATGCCGCACTTAAGCACGGGCGCGCTTACCGCGCCCCACCCCAACATTAAAATTCAATCGTGACGTGCACGACATTTCTCTTGGGTTCTGGAACGCAAATGGTCTGCGTTCCAAGATTGACGAAGTCAGAAACTTCGTCACAGAGCAAAATTTTGATCTGTTTTTGGTTCAAGAAACAAAGCTCCAACCGGGGCACGAACCCCAGATCGCCAACTATCGTCTTCACAAAGACGATAGAATAACTTTAACTCCTCGTATCGACGGAGGCACCGCTTTATACTGTAAAAATAATTATGAACATTGCAGAGTCCTCTTGCCGAGGTTACAGTATATAGATGCAACTGCTATCGAAATTAAAATTAATAATTATCCACCTTTGCGAATAATTTCTGCTTATATTCGCTATACACCCCACAATCGACACCATTTCCCTGAGGAGGATTTTATTAAACTTCTTAATTCTGGTCAAAATTTAATTATTGCTGGAGATATGAATGCCTGTAATAAAGATTGGCACGATTCAAGATCAAACAATTTTGGCTATAAACTCAAAAATGTTATAAGCAGAACTCCTGGTGCTAGGGTTGTTGCACCGTACACCCCTACGCACATTAACCATAGTTCCCGACTGGGGGCTAAGGATTCTATTATTGATCTTGCAATCTTTAAAAATATTCCTTATAATTATGATATAAGAGTCATCCATGATCTGAGCTCAGATCATTTACCGGTCATTTTGACTCTTCACACTAACTCTGCATTTTTAAAATTACCAGAGCAACTCTCTACCAATTGGGAGAATTTTAAATTCAAAACCCCTCCCTATTCCAGAAACCTCCAGCAATGAAGATATTGAAAAATCTATAGAGCAAATTGGTGTAACTATTTCTGAGGCACTTGTGACGGCCTCAAAACCAAAATTTAAACCTCCTCCTCTGAGACTCCCTATAGAAATCAGAACTAAAATTCGTCGCAAAAATTATGTACGGAGAGTCTGGCAAAGATGTAGGAATGCGGCTCTTAAATCTGAACTCCGTACACTCAGTAATGAGATTAAACGAGACATTAAACACTTTTCCCAGGAAAGATGGGAAAAAAACATTGAAGGCCTATCGCCTGATACAAACACCCTTTGGAGGGAAACCTCCCGACTCACAAAGCCTTTTCACACCATTCCGCCCCTGAAGGGTGCCCTCGGCAGTGTTGCTGTAGCTCCTATTGAAAAGGCGGAAGTTATAGCTGATAGCCTTCAAAATCAATTCGAACCAAATGAAGACGAGAATCCCAGATTCTCAGCTCACACTAAACGTGAAGTCCAAAGGTTTTTGGCCTTCCCCCACATGCCTAGACCTGGAACCAGTCCAGGCTAGCGAAATTTTGGACTTTATACATAACACCAAAATTAAGAAAGCTCCAGGATTGGATTTAATATTTAATCGCATTCTTAAAAATCTCCCACTTAAATTTATTTTTCTTCTCACGCTGCTCTTTAACTTTTTAATGGAGAACTGATACTTCCCTAAGGCTTGGAAGATCGCCGTGGTGGTCCCCATTCTCAAGTCTAGTTCAGATGATTCGAATCCTCAAAATTATCGCCCCATATCGTTACTCAGTTCGCTGAGCAAAGCATATGAATGTGTTATTTTGAATCGCCTGGACCAGTTCTGCAATTCCAGGAATATCGTTATTCCAGAGCAGCATGGTTTTGTTTCCAAGTGCTCTACAGTAACACAGTTACTTAAAGTTACTGAGACGGTCCAGCAAGGCTTTTCCAATAACAAAGCCACGGGTATGCTTTTTATCGATATTGCCAAAGCTTTTGATAAAATTTGGCATGATGGGCTCATTTCCAAGATGATGCGACTTGGAATTTCGGACCAACTTATCAAAATTATACACTCGTTCCTTGACTCTCGTAGTTTTCGGGTTCGAGTCGAAAATGCAGTCTCCTTCCCCCGTCCAATCCTAAGTGGTGTCCCCCAGGGATCGATTTTAAGTCCAAGAATTTTTTCTTTGTACGTAAATGACATCCCGAAGGCTTCCAACATTCATTTGGCGATGTACGCCGATGACACTGCCATTATGTCCCAAGACATCTGCAATCGGAAAATTATTGAAAGATTGCAGAGGTACATATCTCGTTTACAGCTCTGGCTCATTGACTGGAAAATTAAAGTTAATGCATCTAAAAGCGCTTGCCTCCTCTTTACGAAACAACGGTGCATTGGCAATTTGCCAGCAGTCACCATTTTTGATCAACCCGTCCCCTGGGTCACTGAATATAAGTACCTATGGTTAATTTTAGACGCCAAATTAAATTTTGCCCGCCACATCCGAAATGCCCATCAAAAGGCTATCGGAATGAGCAGTTTGCTCACTCGCTTGATTTCTCGTAAGAGCAAGCTGGCGATCAGGCACAAATTCTTGTTCTACAAGTCGATCTTAAGACCGATCATGTTGTATGCATCGCCTATCTGGGCGTCCGCTGCAACCACCCATTTGAAACGACTGCACGTCTTTCAAAACACACACCTTAGGAAAATGATAAATGCACCCTGGTTTGTCTGGAATGAAATCCTGCATAAAGATCTAAAAATTGAACCAATTCTAGAGTTCATCAAAAAACAATGTTTTAATTTCTTTAATAGGATCCCTCAAATACCTAATGAATCGCTTCAACAGCTCCCTGCGTATGATGCAAGCATTGCATCTTCGCAGAAAAGACCCAGAGCAGCGCTCGGACATTCATATGTCCATTTCCCAGCCCTAAAAAGGCTGCGAGCGCACTGAAGTAATACATCAGTGATATCCTGATTATTTTCAAAATTCAGGACTTCCCATCGATAAGTGGCGCTGCCCCATGGTCAAAATGGACCTCGCGTAACACAATCGAGAACTCTCAAAATTTTAAAATCTTTAATTCTAGAAAATTAGATACTATTTAAATTTTTAACTACATTTTCCTAAGATTCTTAACATTTTTCGTCACCAGATGTCGCTTTTAGCGCTAAATTCAGCTTAATTCTTGTTTTTCAAACTCATCTCCTCGCGTTTTAAATTTTCCCTCAAAATTTTTGATTGCATTTTTCTCTAAATTGGTTTCGGTACGGCATTTCTTTTCATCTCAGTTTAATTTTAACTTATTTTCCGCCTTGTTATAACCTCTCAAAATCCCGCGGACGACAGCTTTCTCGAAGCCGTTTTTCGTCTTCGAACTGAAGTCCCGCCCCTAACCTAGACCCCGCCCACCGCTATGTATGCTACTTAGCTTCCCTTGCTACGGCATCCAATAGCAGTGCGCGCTCTCGTAATTTTAATTTCCAACTAGTTTCGGCAGTCGCCTCACTCTGTCGAACACCCAGGTGCTTGTTGCCTTGATCCGAATTATGATAGCAACTTAAATTACGATAAAACTTTAACTAATTATGCTCATTAAATTTATAAATTATGATGAGAGGGTAAGTTTAATATTTTAAATAGGTACCTCGTAACTTTAGCCGTTACCGTTACCGTTGCCAGAGAGAGCTGGGATTTCGTGGAGTAAGGTCTCCTGTTGCTGTCCAACCCTGGACTATGTTAAAGTTTACTTGTGATAAACTTTTTCCCTTCTAAATGTTACTATTAATTGTTTTAATTCCGTCCTTGTAAATGTGATGTTTTATGTCATTAAAAATATAGTAATTTACCCCGAGATGTTGTTGAATTCTTTTGCTTTAAAGCAGTTATGGCATAAGAACGTCGGTTACAGTTATTATAATTTGAACAATAAAATGCTTGATGTCATAAAGAATCTAAATTATTTACAAGACACTATTAGACGAGAACATATTCTTTTACAATTTTTTTAAATTGAAATACGATTATCAGTACAATTTAAATATATGTTTGAAAATGCTTTTGTATTGTAGGAATATTTAATTCAGTAGATTTTAATGATGTTTCTACGATAACTAATTTTTGCAATTTCCTAAAAGAACAGAAAATGTTGAGCTCCATTTTACTCTAGAATTATTATACTTTTTCTGAAATGTCAGAAATAACCTTGTTAGAAACACGACAAATATTAAAATAAGTTAAAATTTTTATGTTCGTTATATAGCATCGAAATATACCTTGGAAGCTAGTTAAAAAAATTCACATATTTTCCTTAAATGAAATTCACATTAAATTAACTTTTTTAAAATCTTACACTAGAGATTTTTAATGTGTGTGGAGAATACGCATAACAAAGGTTTTGGACGCACAAAAATTTTGTTGTATTGATATAATAAATCTATTTTCAAGAAAAAAAAAACATTGGGATTTATGCTTGACCATTATCGAAAAACAAGCTATTGATTGGAGTTTTATAAATTTTATTGAAATATTGTTTACCATCTGGATTTTAACATAAATTATAAATGAAATTATGAAGTCAAATGCTAGTTCATTGTAATATTAAATGAAATATTTTATTTTATTTGTATTAGAATGGAATTAAACAACTGAATCCTGTAGATTTTTTTTTATTTTTCTTGTGACATATTCAATGTTACAAAGCAAGACGCAAAAGAGGCTTTTATTTCCAGTTTTGATCTGGAAGTTGTAATGACTCAAGAGCGAAAGTATTTGTAGGTAGGTGTGTTAAATCGAAATAATTCTGATTCGAAATTTTTGTGCTTTCACATGGAGAATATATTTTCCATTTCTTAAAAAAAATTATTTATAAATGATCAATCATATACTTTAAGTTCGAAAGCTGTAATTTAATGTCTTGAAGTTTTATTACCAGTTTGATTTTTAATCAGCTTTTACACCAATGTTTTTTTCTAGTTAAATTATTAGTAATATATTAATTAAAAAACTAAAAGTAGAAAATCTAAATATGTTTACATAATTATAAAATGAATAAAAATGTCCTTGATTACAACAATAAAAATTGAGAAAATGTAAATACGAATCTGAATTGTGTATGTTATTTTTTGAAAAAATGGTTTTAAAATTCTCAGAATCAATCCTAATCAACGACATCCGTAAGGAATAGTATATACACTTTGCATTTACAATCAAATGACGTTGATTCAAAAGGAAATTTACTATAATTTCCATTTTATATGGATATTAGAACTTTGTTATTTGCAGCAGTTGGTAATTATTAAAGTTTTGGAAAACTTTTTAAAATCCACAATGGAAAAAAATAGCTTATAAATTTGCGATCACGATCTCGAGTGACATTTTCTATCTGTGGTGACGCGCCCCGGAAAACGCCAGCGATCCTTCTCTATTTTCGACTCTCCTTCTAGTCAATCAATTTTTCTTTTTTCCGTTTCCAAACTTGTATATCATAATTACACCTTGTTTGACGCAGCATATCTGTATTGGGCTCTCATACTATAAAATTTCAATATCTGTCTCTTATTAATTTGAGAGAATAGTATGGAAAAATATAGACTCAATTTCTACAAGCGAAATTTTATTTTTCTCTCTTCTACTTTATTTTGTTATTATAATTCTGAAGTAATTACTTTATTTTATAACTGTTCAAGGAGGAAATTAAAATAGAATAAATTGAAAAATTGTTTTTGGTTTAAATGTAGATTTCAATGAAATTTTTTTTAAACTTTCCTCATTTAATTTTGAGGCATTTTGGAAAACATATTGTATAGTTCATTTCATTCTTCTCTTTAATTATTTAATATAATTCCTCTGCATAAAATTACACATGTATCGTAAATGTTTACAAATATTTTTGTGTTTCTCAACATTTTTCAAGGTGGTATAAAACTTTTATTATCTGATTTCTGTTCTTTGTAAATTGTTTTTTTTCCTTAAATTCCATAGATGTTGAATTTGAAAATGTCATTTACTACTTTCTTAAATAATTTTATTACATTTTCTTTCCGCTGAAATCAAGTTAGCAATATTTCAATTAATGTCATTTGATTGTAAATGTAATCTGTATTCACTTTTCTTACGAATGATGCTATCTAGGATTAATTCTGAGGATTTAAAAAGCATTTTTTCAAAAAATAACACTTAAAATACAGTTTCGTGCTTTCGTTTTCTCAATTTTTTTTTTGTAATCAAGGACATTTTTAAGTCTTATATAATTATTTAAAAATATTGAGAATTTTTATTTTCATTTTCTCAATTAGTAAATTGCAGATAATTTAAGTTCAATTAATAGGCTTTGTTGATTGTTGTAAAAACTGGTTATAAATCAAAATTGTAAAAGAACTTTGAGACATTAAAGTACTATTTTCTAACTTAAAGTATGATTAATCATTTTATAAGAAAATAATTTTTTAAAAAAATAGAAAATATATACTCCATCAAAGCACAAAGATTACGTTTCATTTTTTTTCCGACTTAATACACATACCTGCTTTCGACCTTGAAGCACTACAGCTTCCAGAAAAATACAATGAAGAAAAAAGTCTGTATGGTGTTTTGATTTGAAACATTGAATTGGTCATAAGAAAAGTAAAAAGTAATTTATTGGTTTCGGATGTTTTATTCTGATCTGAAAAAGATTAAATAAAATATTTCTTTTAATTTTAAAATGAATTAGTATTTAACTTTGAAATTTCAAGTATAAGATGTTTCAATCCAGATGGGAATATCTGAAGGATTTTTAACATCTTCAACACAAGGTATATTTGGATGTTGCACGGTGAACATTGGCTTCGGTTTTATTGACGACGCACCCCGTGATTTTGAATCTCGGTCAAATCACTAGGATGATACCTGAGCTGGCACATCCTTATCCTAACTTCCACACCACGCCACGGAAAGACTTTGGATACCAACAGATTTAATGTGCATCGGCTCCGGCTACACGTTGGGTATTTAGTGGTATGAGGATCGAACCCGCGACTCGACGAAAACCGATAGCCGCGAGTCCACAGCCATGACCAATAGGCTACCCCCGCCTTTCAGTGAATATAACAACTTCAACTTATTCTAATGTTTGTTGTGTTTCAAATAAAATTATTTCAGACAATTTAGGAAAGGTATAATTTTTTCTAAGAAATAGGAGGAGGGGAAATCATATACACATTATTTTGAACCACACCTATTATATAAATATAGAGGCAAACATTTTCAATGTTTTTTTTTGTTTTGTTTAAGGAACTACAAGGAATAGTTATCGTAGAAGTATCGTTAAAATCTATTGAATCGAATATTCCTACAAAACAAAAGCATTTTCTAATAAATATTTAAATAGTACTAGTAATCGTATTTCCATTAATTGTAAAAAATAATATATTCACGCCTAATTGTGCCTTGTAAATAATTTAGATTCTGTACCATATCTAGCATCTTATTATTTAAATTATAATGACGAGTTTTATGCGTTAACTTTTTTTAATTCCCTTCTTGAAGTATTTTTTTTTAGTTTTTTTTGAGTATTTCATTCACAGCACGAGATTCAAAATTTGAATTCATGGAAAATTCTTAACACACTCCTCTCTATATGTGTGTGAACAGTTATAATAAGCTGATTGATAATATGTTTAGAGAAGAATGATATTGTTCTATTAACTATTATGAATTATAACATAGCTGTTAAAATTCAGCAGTATATTTCAAAGGGTTTGATTTTTTATTGATCGAATATAAGGTAAGTATTGTTGGGTGATTTGTGACAAAAAAGTTCAAACGCTTTTCTGTTATATCTTGCCTAATTATAAACAGTTTTTTACATTTAATCAGTTATAAACTCATTTAAAAAATATTTACAATAAAATATTAAAAAGAATTTTATTTCCATTTTCTTATTTTTTAATTGTAATAAATTAAATGATATAAAATTTTGATGTTGTTATGCTAAATCCAATTTTTAGCTTGTAACATATGTATAACCTTAACAAAGTTTCTTTACCGGTTTTGCTCATTATATTTCCGTAATCACTAATGAGGCAAAATTACATTTGATACCCCCGCCTTTCAATTTTTAAATGCTATTATGAGAAATTATTAACTTGTAAAAATAGCCAAAACGAAACATGAATAAGTCCTGAATCTTTAAATTTTAAAATGTTGCTCCTTTCTAATTCACACAGAGTCGATTAATCTATAAAACTAAAGTTTATTAAACTATCCAAAAGATATTTTTGATCCTTCAAATATGATTTTGATTCTGATAGGCTCAGAAGAACCGGGAACATATATTAAATCTCAGGGTACCACTTAAGTTAGTTTAAGTAATTAACTATTATTTCTGCAGTGTGTTTAGGTATCAATAATCAGAATCAAAACTCGCTGAATTAAATTTACAACCTAAAGATTTCCAAATGGCTGACTGTATATATTATGCACTTGAATCTGTTTTTAATAATTTACATGATAATCATTTAGATTAATAACGTTGTATAGTATACTTCACTTCTTTATTAGAAAGCAAGTATCAATTTGTCAATTCTTTAAAATTGTAATATAAAATATATACATAGGGATTTTTTGAATTATTTTTTTAAAAAAAGCTGAATTTTTATTGATTTCAATATGTTAAATCTATTTATCAAAGATTATATTATTTTTGTATAATAGTTATGTGAATGTTTCCTAATTAAACATATAGGTAAATTTTAAATTGGATTGGCTTAAAAAATACCTCTAAAAGCTACACGAGAGTCATGGGATATCGATGTGGTATTTCTGAACCATGGTCCAGTAACAAACATGACGCTATAGTGAACCTCATTTTCTTAATTTAAGAATTACACTGCTTTAGGAATTTGAGATTCAATTCCTATTAATATGAAGCAGATTCCACTTTGGATAAGTAGAATTTTTGATGTAATCATGGTTCTATTATTACTAAAATTGGCCGCGGTAGCTGAGTGGTTATGATTACAAGCTCGTGACCAGCGTTGTTTTCCTCAAATCATGGATTCTTATCCAGATTTCTTTGAAGATCTACCGTTAAGTGGGATAACTGCACTTTAAATCTTACGAGACTTCAAGTCCTTGAATTGGTGTGGTGTGGAAGTTAGGTGAGTTGAATTGCAGTTCAAACGTCGATCTCGTAACATGACCGATGTTCGAAATTAAGAGATCAATTATGAATGTCAATTCTTGGTGCAGCGTTAAGCAATTAACCAATCAATACTGCTAAAATTAGATCATAAATGTGGGATCTAAGACCTGCTGATCTATCATCCCGGAAGGCAGCCATGATGCTTGCAGAGCGCCACCTTGCACTTCGAAAGAGATGTGACGTAGTGAGATGTGACGTAGATGGAGAAGGAGCCAGACGCTGAATAAGACGGTTCAGGAAATTGCGCTTTGAGTTAGATTGTGCTGGACGTTAAAGCTGTGATGACGCGAGTTTAATGAATTTGTTTTGTGTTTTTATGTTCTGTCCTTCGTCAGCAAATAAACTGTGTGTGTGTAATAAGTAGTTATTATTCTGAATCTTTACACACACCACATAAATGAGCGTCAGCGAGTTATTGCTTATTCTTAAAATCTCTTAATGCTCGTAAATATCAAAGTAAAATAATGAGAAAAACATGCCGATAAGGGTAAAATTGGTTAGGGAAGAAGCAAATAGAAAGAGAAAAAAATCTGAAAGAGTTATGTGTTAATGCAACTCTATTTACTTTAACTGAGTACACTGAAATATAAAAATATATTCATTACTGTGGTTTTAGAGGATACGATCTTTTCGTAGTAAAATAGACAAATCTAAATTTACAATATGGATTTTAGAACACTGCTTGTGCTATATAATTGGATTTTCGTATTTTTTATTGTTGTTAAAACATTTCTAGTTAGTTTTGTTATAAAAGTATCAATTGTGACTAATTTAAGATCTGTATTAATTAATACTTTCATCTATCTCTTTCTCTCTCTCTCTCTCTTTTGTCATAAGGACTTATTTTGAACATATTGTACTTTTTCATGTGAGAAGGAGATTCTGTCCCAAGAACGAAGACAGCGTTCGCTATTATTGGGCATTGGGTTTATAAAGTAGGACTATTATTTAATGATCATGAAAATCGACCAATTAGCAATAAGCTAAAAGATGAATTTTACTCCGAAATCTCTCTTGTCAATATTTAATGTGTTTGAAATAGATTAGTTTATTACTGAAATTAAAATCCCGGTAATGAATCACACAGATATAGATATTCCTTTTTTTTTTTATCTCCAAATCGAATAAATACTTTTTAAAAAAAATTATGGTGGGTGGGGTGAAATTTTCAGATTTCCGAAATAAAATTGCCTGAAATTTCAAATTTGTCACATTTCTTGTGTCTGGGAACCAATTTTTGGGAATACCTAGGAATTTTTACATTTTTTTCTTTGTCTTGCTCAGTTGTTCCAATAGCGTGAGCCACGGCACCGTAGGGTGTCTCGACGTCTCCACAGGAGTGCCGGAAAATCCTCATATTTTTATTCCTTTCTTAGGATTAGTCCTAGTTTTTCAAGCGATAAGTTGTTGTTGGAAACCTTAATTCATAAGGGTACTGGGGTTTGAATAAGTTGAGAATCACTAGTATAGTTTAAAACAGTCCTTAGGCAAAACTGTCAAGTGGTCTCCTAGCAGCTGTTCACAGAAGAATACAGGAAGTCAGTATACTCATAGACCAGCATTTCTTAATCTCTCTTAAGCCCATGAACCGGTAAAATTTAAGAAACAATTTTTTTGGACTGATGGATGTTTTTTTTAGAAAACACTTTACTGGGCATTAACCCTTTCGCTACCGGAGGGAGAAAGAAAAAAGAAGTGCTTCTCGGGGCCCGCGGCTTCTTACCTCAGAGTATTACGCTGTGCCCTGACGATTTTAGATATTAAGCCCAAATCGTGAAAAAAAATCCTCTAAAATCGGCTATTTATTAAAATATTTTGGTATTTACATATGTATATTATTTAAAATGCAATAAACTTAATATACATAAAAGAAAAAAAGATTTAAACGAAAATTGAATGTTTTATACATAAAATTACATAAAAAATCATATAACTTAAGAAAATACAAAATATACTTACATTTGTTACATAAATTTCATGGTGTAATGATATACCATTACATGGAATATTAAGGTATAAGAAATGAATCTTATTTTGCTGTATGGTATTTTTATAAAAAAAATTCTTCAACGCATAGTCCACGTCACATGTCTTACACACATATTTTGTCAAATTTTGACGCTTCACGCTAGATTTTGAGCAAAGGACACATCTTCGTCCTTTTCTTCATTGAATGGCTATATACAGATTTGGATTATTTTCACTAACATCACTGTCAGATTCATTCATTAATTCGTAAATCTCAGTATCAGATATATACCTTCTTTTCGTCATGACTGTCACTACAAATAAAAACCGACCGAATGAAACGAACAGCTGGGAGCATCTGCTATTAAAACCCCTAATCCCCATAAACATCCATAAATTTTTATTCGAGCTTCTAAGAAGTAAGCAAGAAAGAAAAAGGAAGCCGAAAGCAAGTGCACGCTTTAAATCGTCATTACATTTAAAGAACCGCGCTGCAGCACGTGCATTCAACAATTACTCCCCCCTCCCCTCTTGGTAGCCTGAAGGGAAATCCAAACCCATATCACCAAGATCAACATTCCCAATAACTTATCTAAATAGATTTTTGACGGTATTGTAACGCCATATAGTGTAAAAATAACTAATAAAATTAATCATCATCAGATTTTAGCTCACGGTTGTCCTAAGAAAAAAACACATCGGGTTGTATAACAACAATTTATTTACACTCCTTACTACCGCTCGTTTACAACAGCTCCTCTCGGAGATTCGGTCAGGTCCCGTCTGAGGAGATCGTGTGACATCACACTCTCTCCCTTTACAAATGAGTGCCCTCTAGAGGCGGGCATTAAGTAGGGAAGTTAACAGTTCGGCCAACCTGATATACAATTGTCCCAATTGTGTAGTTACAATTAACACAAAATCATTAATAACTCATACACTTTAAAACCATTAATTATCATACACAAAATATCAATGTTTAAATTCCTCAAACACTTAAAATAGCAAATATCAAATTATACATAAACATTAATAATTAAATTCCTTCAATACCTAAAACAACAAATATCAATAATTATACACAAACATCAATACTTAAATTCCTCAAATACTTAAAATATTAAATATCAATTACCGTATTCAGGTAAAATATCAATAATCATGCACAAATCATTTTACATAATCATCCTTATATCTACATTTCATTACAAATTATCTTTCATTCCTCAACGCACATATAAAGAAAATCTTTCTCCTCTTAAGTAATAATTTTAATTTAAGGCTTTAAAACAAAAATCTTAGTTATCATACATTTCAAATATTATTTCTCTTTCATAACAAAATACTAAAATTACCAAAACACTTTAAAATACTACTTCTCAACATCTTTTAGAGTGCGACATACACATCACCTCTTCTTTTTCTTAAAAAAAATTACATAAACACATTCATATATTCATATCGAGATATCAACACAAAATTCATATTTCAGAATATCGAACACATACATTTATTTTTTTTATCAAGTCTAATTTCAAACATCAATTGCCACATAAAAAAATTTAAAAAGTACTCATATCTGACAAATTACTATTTTCGTACTTCAAAACATCGAATATTTGTATCCTCATAAAGATTAATTCATACAGTTGTAAATAATAATTTTTTTTTCTTCCTCTTTTTTTTTTAAATTTTTATAAACTTAAAATATTAATTCTCATTTCGATATTCTAATTTTCATAGAATATGCTTAACTTTTATAGACTCAAAAGGGTTTATACATGTAACAAAGAAATTCTTTAACATAACACAATTATCAAAACACAAATCTAAGAATTATTACAAAATGATCATTCCTAAAGCATTACAAAATCACATTCTTAAATCCTTACAAAAGCACATTCCTAAATAAATCCTTACAAAATAAATCATTACAAAATTATATCCCTAAATCTTTACATTCCTAATTCAATATGTTCCAAAATCCTTTCAAAATTATATTCCTAATCATCACAAAATATAATAAAATATTCCTACATCATTACAAAATAAAAATTCGTCGAGCATATTTCCTCGAAATATCAATTATTCTTCTCATCATAAAAATCACATAAACAAAAAAAAAAAAAACATTTGTTGCCACTTTTAAGATTCGAATCGTTTAATCCATAAGACACTCATTAAAAGCTAACATATTCATTAATTTTTAATTCTTACACAAAATAGATCATTTTCTGTTTAAATATAATGAAATTAAAATAAAACATCGTTGATATATTTAAAATTACTTATCCTTGTCAAAAACTAAATTAATAAAATACCTCTTAAAAATAACATTCAATTAATAGTTTTTTTCTTGAGGATAATCAAATTAAAAGTTCCTTAAATACTCAGTCCTTAAGTTATTCTAATGTTCCATGAGAAAATAACTGTTCATTAATTCTTAATACAAAAATAATTGTTTTCCTTTTTGTTTTAAAAAAGAAGTTCTTTGCAAAATAATAGTTTATAGTCCCCTTTTTTGTCACTGTAAAAAGCCTCTCTAAAAAGAAATTAAAAAAAATTCTCTCACCCATTCGTAATGCTGCCATTTCGGTTCCAAAGGGAGGGAAGGAACACATTCCCGAAGTGCACTGACCTGATTCCTCCTTGAAATTTTGTCTCTTCTTTGTCAATAAGTGGGGGCGGGATTTTTTCTCACTGTCGGCTTCGGGGAGTAGTGTCTGTTTCCTGGCGTTTATACAGCCTTGATTCAAAATTTCTCACACTTGTAATGACCGTCCCTCTTGGTCAATAAACTTGCGGTCCTATTCCAGTTCCTTTGCTCTCTCTCTCTCTCTCTCTTTTCTTTTTCTTCAGCTGCGTAACTTTGTTGGTGTCCTGAACCCTCGTTACTAAAGGGAGGACGGAGACTCATTCCTCAGTGAAGTCCTGCTACACCCCCCCTGGGTAAAACGGAGCTTCCTTTCGCTTTTGAGAGGGGGATTTTCTCCTCGGGAGATGGATAACTCTTTTCTTTATTTTTTGTTTAAAGTCCTGTCTGTACGAAATTTTTCTGAATGCGATGTTGTTCTCCAAAACATGTTTCTTGTTGACTCTTTCACGGAACGGGGAAATGTTGCGGGTTCCTTTATTGTTTTTTCTTCGTTTGCGTTGAAATCGCTCCCTTTTTTAAATTGTATTTTTTTTCTGCGGAGGGGAAATTGGCTAACCACTCGTTCTGTCCACCTAATTGTCTGTTGTAAGATTTTAGCTTTTCCCAACTGTATCGGATTTGAAAAGGGGGCCTTTTTTGAAGAACTCTGCTTCCTTCTTTCCATCAATAGGAATATTTTCTCCTGTATCATCCTTTAAAATTGTCTCATTGGCTTTTTGAGCTCTAGTTAATTTTTGTCCTTCTAAATGTGTGAATGCTTCTTGACATCGTTGCTGTCTTCTTTTTCCGTTCTATTTATTTCCTTTCTGCATCTTTCGTTGCACTTCTGCACTTTTTTCTTTCAATATCTTTTGTTCTCTAAAGTCGGCTAATATCTACAAATCTTTTTTTTTCTCTTGTAATCATTTACCTTTCTCAATATTCCTTTTGTTTCTTCATTTAAGGTACAGGTTTCTTTCCGCAATATTTCTAGTTCATTTAACATATAAGTCTATTTATCTTTATCTTTCAGTAGCATCGCTTTTGCTAATAACGCTTCTTCTTTTCCTCTATTAATGACATTTTGTTCCCGTATGAATTGTGTTAACTTTTCATTATGTTCCTGGATTTTAGATAATTTCTGTTCTTTATTTTCAGTTCAGAATCAAACTTTTCCTGTTCAGACTGAAGTCGTCTTTCAACAACAATTTTCAATACTTTTTCTTCAATACTGGTATCTTGTAACCCTATAGCTTCGGATAATTTTTCATTCTCCTTCTGAATTTCGGTAAACTTCTCGTCCCTTTCTTTCAATTCAGATTCAAACTTTTCCTGCTGAGGCTGAAATCGTGTTTCATAGTACTCTTGGAATTTTCCTTG
>BMAW01081894.1:0-26541 GCA_019974015.1 Nephila pilipes | reverse complement strand
CACTTAAAATAAACATGCTGCCGCGCGCCTGCATACCGGCGCGCCAGCATAGGAAAGCAGAGCATTGTTCTGAATTTAAAGTAAAATTCGACAGACACAACAATTTTTTTTAATATCATAAAGGAAGAGGAAAGGCAAAAAAAAAAATAAGTAAAATGAACAGTTAAATAAAGGAAAATAAAAATTGAAATACAAAAAAACGATGTGACTAAAATTTTCTAATAATGTTCTCTCTACAGGGGCTGTAGTTAGTCAGAAAAATACTGTTAAAACTGCATTAACTCAAAAGTCCTCCTGCATTTAGAAAACTTGACATCTAATGATAAAAAAAAAATACATGTTGAGTTCTTAAAATCAAAATGTGTAGTTTGTTTTACCGAAAAGTAATTAATTTTACTTTTATTCATTTTCAGAAGAAGACATATTTGTTGATTTTTCTCTCATTTATAGTCATCCCTTACCTTAATTTTCCTAGTTACAATGTCCTTAGTAGCTTCTTTATTTAATTGGGCTCTTGCTGTCGAAAAGATGCTTTTATGTCGACATCTGCAATTTATTTATAGTTAGCTTAACTATGATATATTTTTCCTTATTATTTGGGACAGTTATTGGATGAGAACGAGGATTGGCATTCGTTGCGTGTCCACACGGGATTTCGGCCGATTCTGTTTCGAAATTCGAAAGTGATTTTTATATTTTATTTTGAATAAAATATTTCGCGAGCTTTTCTTTAAATTACCGTAAATGTAAGTATGTCTGTTTAGAACATATACTATTTAACTATTTTGAAACACTTCCTCTTGTGCAATTGCCTTGAAATTCTGCTCAAGTGCCAGTGTATTCACGATGATAATACGTGTATTTGATCTAATAAGCATGTCGAGTTCCCCGCCCTCCAACATATGTGCTTTCAGGGGCCTCAAAAGGCTCCTTCCTAACTCACCTTTTCTTGTTTTTAATCAAGAAGCTCTTCCTCATAAAAATATTAATTGTGTTATTTCCTGGAAACAATTCAGGACAGATTCCTCCTCAACACTTTCGCATCCACATTTAAAATTTTTATACTGTTCACACACTTGGAAGTACCAGCTCAGGTGTTGATCTCGTCACATGACCGAGAATCAAAATTACGAAGTCAGTCGACAATAGCCCTCGTGATGCGTCTCAGAGCAACATTAATAAACAATCACTCCCAATCACATTGATAAAAATGCATATTGTACGAATAATCTCTAACAGTAGATACAAGTTCTTCCTAATTTGTTACAAACTTTAAAGTTATAGTGCTGGTCTATCTCTTGATTAAAAAAGACTTCCCTGAATGCCTGATTTTTCATTTTGGGATACCCATCTACCTCTCACTACTTGCGCTTTCCGCAGGCTGCTAAGTCAGTTTTGTATAAATTAACTAATAGTTTTAAATTTAAATGAATCAGTTTTCTTAAAGATATATGCGGTTTCGTTCTTTTTTACTCGAAAATGAATTCTTTACATTTATTCTTCACGAAGCAGTAACAGTACAAAGCATTCATAGAAATTCAAAATTATTTCGTAAGTTTGATATACAAGCAACATAAAAACCAGCTTAGCGAGTGGTTGCAAGATGTTGATCAAAGCCAGTCTTTCTATATCTATTTCGATCTATTAATTTTTCGAGTTACTTTAAGATATCATTTCACATTGTATAATACAAGCTAATGAAAGGGAAACAAAATAGAAGAAAAAAGAAAAAATTTAAAATTTGTAAAAATAGCTGTAGAAATTTGATTTTTAAACTTCGAGTTTCTTAATATATTTTTTCCATTAAGACACAGTTTGTAGGAAATACAGGTATCCCTCGAATAACATGGTTAATTCCTTCCGTATTACGTTACTCGAGGGATAGTTATGTTTGGAGAACTAACTAGTATTACGTTATTAATACATATTACAGACAATATTTCTTGAGAACTGACGAGATATAATATATATATATGTATATATATATATATGTGTGTGTGTGTGTGTGTGTGTGTACTATGTGATAGAGTTAATTTAATTTTAAACACTAATATTCGCGACAACGTGTAATTCGAGTACCCTGCTTTTCGAAAGTACGCCACTTTTAACCGTCCTATTCAAGGGTCATTGCAATTTTTGACAGCACTATTCGAGACTCAGTGCAATTCGAATACTGCGCTATTCTATGGATGCTTGCATTTTGTTGATTTGAATTTCGGAAATGTATTTGACAGCGTGCCATAGTTAAAGAGTGCCTGGAATTATGAAAAACCCTGTCCTAACACTGATTTTATCTTGACCGTACGAGTATGTTTTTGTTGTTGGTATTGTTGGGTCTAAAACAAAAACTTCTCCTGACCGCTGAAGTGGACTATTTAAAAGCCTGGTGTAGATATACATTTGTAAATATTTTTATAAATACAGCTGGAATGTAGAATGTAAAATTAACGCAATGGGAAGAAACCCCTCTCCCAGAATCATTGACTACTTGATATCTTTGGGTTACTATAGACTACACAGTTTATCAAAGACTTAATTGAATTTAGACCTAATTTGAATGGTCGAATTCGAAAAGCAAGACAAAGAAACAAAAACAATCACGTAAAAATAAGATTTGCATATCTTTTGAAGTGAAATATAGTTTTATTTAAATTTTCAAAAGTTATTTTAAAACTGAAAACTACAGCATTTTAAAACATACTCTACATTAAGGAGTGAACATATTATAAACATATATATTCATTTTAATTTTGACATTAATAAACCCCATTGTTTATAGTTTAGCTTAACGCAGAGATATCAAGTCTTACTTTTTCTCACGGTAAAAAGCATTCAACGTTTGCGTGTATTTAGTTCGAAAAAGACTTAGTTCTACCTAAAAAAACACTTGTTTAAATTTACGAAACTCATTTCACGAAAAAAAATTTACTCCGATTTGTGATATTTTTCTGGAACTTATCAAACCAGTACATGACGTCCTAATTTAAACTCGAAATTCGAGATTCAATCTCTATTCGAAACGCGGAAATTCAATTACGAACTCTGCAATTACTTTTTTCCTCTACGTTTTTCAAAACTTAAGAGTAAGAAAGAAGATGATAGAATCAGTTTTAAGAAAGTTGGTCGTAAAATAAAAGTGACAGATTTATAAGAAGTTTTCTGAGAAATTTATAACACATGAAATACGAAACGAAAAAAAAAATTTACTTATTTTTACTTATCACAATAAATATGTTAAAATTATTTTAACATGTGTGTGCGTACGTGTGGATCTAACAATAAATACTTATGCAATCCATTCTTACTTTCAAGATTATTTGTTATTTTTAATCCATGTAGTCGTTTTTCTTTGTTTCTAGTAACAGTTTCTCTATCAAGAAGTTTCGAAGAAAGTGAAATACATCATACATATCTTATTACTTTTTTCTTCAGATTTGTCAAATTCTATGTCAGAACTAGCAATCGAGATATATGAAAGATAAGGCAGAAAGAAAAATAAATTAAGCAGAGACCATTCAAAGAGAAATCAATGGAGATTTTTCGCAAAATCAAAGTATGAATATTTACAGCAGTAATAGTGTTATTATTTTTATAATTTCTTTAGCAAGCTGCATTCATCTCTAGAATATGTAACAAGATATGTTCAAAATGCAAAATACCAAAACATAATGAGTTCAAAAATATATATTAGTACAATATTTTTATTAATTTTAAATCAGGTCTGCGAATATAATAAACACTTAATAATATTATAAATAATATTTTTCGAGACATGATAGAATTAGCATATGCATCCCTCACGTATCTGTTCTAATAAACAGCAATTTTGTGGTTAATTTGTGTCCACAGTTCGTAAAATTCGATTGAAGTCAATTTCTAACATTACAAGTAAATTAATCAAACAACATTGAAGGAAAAAATGCAGGATTCTTCAAACCATGTTATTTTCCTCAATCCCTTCTTTTTCTCGGCATGAACATACGCAACAATGTCACAATGGTGCTTGGTACGAGCTAAGACTCAATTTTAGGAATAAAGTTTATCTCTATGAATAATTCCTTTACCTTGAAATAATTTGATGGCAGCTTCTTCATAATGTAATCAATTACAGTTGTCAGTTTATTGGTGAAACAATAAAATTTCTTCTAATATTTAAGACTGAAATAATGAATTATATTACTGCTGCGGACTAATAAATATCCTCCAATAAAAATCATGTCAGCATACTTGTAGTGGTTGGCAACCTCATTTTTGTTTGACGTCAGGCTAATTATTGGAATGGCTCTAAAGGCAGTGCGGTGCTAATGGGCAACAGCCATAAATTACGAGTTACTGTTTTAAAAGTTAAATTTACCCTCTCATCACAAAAAGAAATTAAAAGTTACGTATTTTAAAGTAATTTTATAAATAATTAAAAATCTAGCAAAATGTACGGATCAAGGCGGAAAATGCCTGGTAATTTAGCGGAGCAAGGATCCTGACATATTAGAAGATAATTTTTTTTTCCACAAAATGACTCTGCCTTTTTTTTCAAAGTCAAATAATCATATTTCTGAATCATTTTGTTTATTACAAGTTTGTGAACATTAGATGCTAATTCAATAGTTAATTCTATAAATTGCCCATTACAATTTTTTAAATATAAAAACAATGACAAATTCAACTCTATATATATATTAAAAAAAATTAAAAAAAAACTTTTCCCACTTATGTCTCTCATTCAACAATTTTTTTTCCTTTAAAATCGGTCTTTTGTTTCATGTGAGGAAATTTTTTTTCCTTTAAAATCGGTCTTTTGTTTCATGTGAGGAAATTAGAAGCTCAATTAGATGGCAAAAAACTCCTAATTGCCTCTTTGTTTCTTTTGAAACCTGATGATCGAAAAAATCGTCACATGCAAGAGTTTTTTGTTGTATCCTCTGGATAAGAATTAAGTTAAATGAGAACTTATAAAAAATTGTCTTGAGCATTCTCATAAATAAGATTTTTTTAAATATTTTATCTCTGTAATTAGTTAAAGTAAAGACTATAAAATTACAATAAGCTTAAAAACCCACCACGCATTGTGAGAAAAATTTTGACAAAGGGTGTATAAAAAAATATTTAATCATAGTTTTTTTTATCAAGTTTGTTCGTTTGGCCGTAGGCTTTCAGTTTTGTTTCTAGTTTCATTTCAAGACATATGTTTATAGTAAATTTCCTTTGTCCTTTAGTAAGGATTAAAGTGAATAAAAAATATTGAAATAAAAATTCCAAAATTAATTTTTAGGTTCTTAACATTATTTAGTAAATAAATCATTTTCTTATATAAAAAGAAAATGCAAATTTTGTTTTATTGGTAAGATATGTATGACATTATTTGTAGTTTGTCATGAATTTTGCATTTTTTATACCTCTTATGTAGGAAAAAAATAACAATTAAATATTCGGAATTGATTACATAACGTATTTATTACCTTCGACAATAAGAAAATGATAAAGTGTATTGTTGTTGATTCTAAAGATCATGCCTGATTTTTAGTAATACAATATGAGTTTTCAGAATTCAATTATCCATGGGAATGTACCATATTTGAATTTTTCAGCTTTAATTAATTTATTAACTTATGCATTTAAAAATTACACTTAAGCATTTGTGTAGTGTTTGTATTCAAAAATTTCTTTTGAGATGAAAATACATTGTCACATTGTCGATACATTGTCGATACAATATTAAAATTTAAATAGCTTCAAAAATTTTGAAAATTTTCAAAACCCTACTTCTACATTTATTGGTATTTCCATTTTTCAAATTTTTTGTAATATTCTTAGGAATATTTAATACAACTTTAGGTATATGTTTTACTAGAACTTATTTGATCTGGAGAAAAAAATAAAGGCAGGGAAGGAGTATCATTTTAACTGTATTGATGTATTGAAACCAAACAAACTGAGAAAAATATTTCCCATCTTTATAACTTTAACACAATAATTATTTTACGTTTCAATTAACATTAAAAGCCTTGTTCTCATGTTCTGATTATTCAACTCTATTGTCACCTTTTTAAACACCATCAATAATAATTGTACTCTAATTGAAGATACGTAATATCAATATAAAAGTACTAAATTAATAATTGCTTAAGAGTAGATCATGTCGCTCTCTCTCGAATCCCAATTGATTCGTCAATTCTAGATTATGCTCTAAGAGGTGCAACGTAGACCTACCTCCATGCTGGTGCACCCTGGGCAACGTTCTTGTAATGGCAAAGGAGTCTACAGTTATTGGCAGTGTTTCTCGGCCTGTCTTACCGCCACCATTCTCGCCAAGTTTCGGAAGCTGGCCTTAGTGTTCTGCAATGCAATGCTGATCATTAGTCACTACCAAAAGAGATGACGGGTCATTCTCAATGATTCCGCCAATCCAATGAATAGAAATCACATGCGTCGTTGTGCAGCATTTCGCGGCGAATCAGGAAGAGAATCAGGCTTTTCTAGAGTGCGAGAGTCCTTTTGAGGCAATGACTTCGATCACTTCTTTAATCTGTTCCAGTTTTTATGTTTGTATTTGCTTTGACATTGGAAGTTAAAAAAATCAGATTATTCTCTAATAATGAAATATTAGCGTACCAAATCACCTGATCTCATTCAAACACTTCTCACTAGATCTCATTCGAACACAACAGCGAAACTTTTCGCAACACTCTAATCAGTATTCGTTTCAATCTAAAATATTAAATACGACGCATCAATCTCAATTACAAGTATCAATCAGCATGTCGTTATCCTCTATCTCCCCTCTCTCTGTATCTTTATCTTTAATTCAATTCACTTCACCACTGTTTCATTTAAATAACCTAATCACGTTTCATTTTAGTTATGCAGCAATTGTAATTTTACAATTCAAATTATTATAGCGTCCCTGAGGTTGGTGAAGAGAAAATCGCGAATAGCCAATATCAGAAAAAGGAAATTATAAAAAGGTGTATTTTCTTCTAAAGATAATTAAGAAATAAAAAAAATCTAAGAAAAGGAATTATTTATAGAACTTTCTCGACAAAATTATTAAATCTTCAGATTCATTAATATCAATACAGACTTGTAAAAACAATTGTATTAAATCATTTAATTTAGTAGACAATTTGTTGTTTCTGAACAACTTTGTTACAAAATAATGCATTGGTTGTTAATTAATATTCATTCGTATTTCCAGTCATCGGCACATAAGACGGAAATATCAGGGCATAAAAATATCATCTTATTATTAATATGCCAATAACCTGACGTAAAAAATAATGTAGAAAAATATAGAGCTTTTGTTATCAGTGTGTGTATATGATCTAATATGATGTCTACTTTTGCAACGGATTCTTATTCTGTTTTAGTAATCAGTTTTAATTTTTTGTTAATCAATGCACATTCGTGTCTTTTTAACTTCACCTTTCTTCATAACTAATGTCACAGGAGCAGCATAGGGATTATGTGAAGCTTTAGTATCATTTGCTTCATTAATGTCATTCGCTTCTACCTTTGGCTTTTTATTTGAGATTCAATTTCTTTGTTATTCTGAGGTAAGGTACGAGCACTGGTAAGGGCACTGGTAATTCTGAAATGAGTACAACCTTCTCAGTCGCTAGTCTATTACAACCCACGACATAACGGTCCTGTGAAAAAATATGTGAAAAATGTCAAGCAGAGAATCTAAACTTTCCGCTTCAGTATCCAACGGTAAAAATTCTTTTGAATTGCAGAATGAATTTTCATCCACAGACATCATGAGTTATTCCGAGCTAGAAGGTAGCATTCAATTCCCTCTTTTCGAAGTTCCAAATCCTTAATCATACAACCCTTCACTTTTATTTGTTGTCACATCTGAAGAGTCTGACGACACATCTAGTTTAGAAATTTTATAACTCAAAACTTTTCCACATTATATGAAATGGTAATTAGGAATATCTCATTGTAATTGGAAAGTATTCATACCTTTTAAAAAAGTAATTAATATATAATATTAGTTTTAATAGCTAATAATTCCAATACCCTTTCACGTTCTGCTATCTTTATCGAGACTTCAATAATTAAATAATTCTGAATAGTCCCAGAAGTGAATGAATTGGAGGTAAGTACTCTTTGGAAGGTTTTCTCTGTATTTAATTAGAGTAAAAAAAAAGATTTGTGGAGTAATCGATACATTGAATCCTATGTTACAAACGCTTGGAAGAGTAATGGTATTATACTTCTTTCAAGCAAAGTAATATCGACCAACAGTAATGTCATAATTGTTTCTTATCTTCCTTCAGTTCACTGTTTTCTAAATTTTTGTTGTTTTGATGGAATAAGTCATTATGTGTACAAATGTAATAATAGCTATTTAGTTCTGATATTTTCCTAGAACCTCGATTCCTATTTTGACCAAATGATTTATATTTGTGTGTTTGAGTCATAATTTCGCTTTGGGAATGATAAGGCTTACGTTTAGTTTGATAATAGCGCTTTTGTTGTGTTAAGAGAACATGATATTGGTATGGTTGATAATTAAATTATATGTATAGTTAAAAACAAAACGCTTATTTCGCCTTGACTTTCTAGAGATGGAGGATTTGTACCTTTATAACTGGTTTTATTATGCTCAAAATCAACTTGAGCTTTAGATCTGATAACGGGTTTATTTTTTCTTAGATGAGATCTTACTGCTCTTAGTTCTTGCTCTTAATTTTTTTAGATTAGCTCCTTACTCCTAAGTTCTTATTTCTCAGATTAGATTTTCATTTTCATTCATATTGAATTTTCGTCTAAGTCATAGGGAGAAACAAAATCGGCTCACTGATCCATGAAATGCTCCTTACATTCATCGTTTACTCTATATTGAATCCGGTTTGCCACTATTATTATTTTTTTTTAATTTGAGAAAAGTATCAATTTTGAATTCTCTTAGACATTCCGAAAATAAGTATTTAGTCAGAATGCGTAAGTACGTCAAGTTCGGTCATTGTTTCTCCGATGTGAATAAAATTCTTTTCTGAGTCATTCAGGAATTTGTCAATAATGCTGAATATTAACAGGTTCTTTATAAAATCATATCGTTTAATTTCTTCGGAATCTTCCCTTGCAATTTTTTATTAATGACAGAGAGAAAAAGTCCTAACAGAAATATAACACATTCAGTTTTAGGTATTTTTACAAGGCTTACACTATAATTGAATTGTTTTAAGAGTACTTGCATGTCTTGACCCCTTTAATATCTGAGAAGAAATCTACCTCATAGTACCTTTACTATGTGTTGGTGCTAATCATACACGCGATTCGTTATTTAAAATTACTTCAGCCTCCTGTGATTTTAATTTTTCCAATTCAAATTGCATACTAAGTTTTTGAAATTCAAGCTTCCGCAACTTATTTTTTTCAAGTATATTCCTATTTTTGTCCCTATCTTTATTCTCTCTAATAAATTCATTTTTATATCCTCGATTATACGATTTAAAGCTATCTAAGCAAATTCTTCTACGCAATGTGGACTTTCTGCCATAAATTTCCGTGCCTCAAATACCCGGAAAGCGAACACTATACTAACACCCAGTTCTTCAGCTAGATCTATGAGATCTTGCTTTGTTCCCTTAGCCAGAAAACTTTTGATTTTCTATATAGACAAATATTTTTTAAAAAAAGAACAATTTTACTCCCTTTTATGAGACATTAACAGCAGAATTAAAATGTTCCAATTACTTTTAACATTTAGGTTCCATATATCACTCATATTAAATTATTGATACTAATAATGCAAAAGCGTACACTAAAATTTTAAAACATTTCTGAACTAAAAACTCTTCAATACACGCATAGAGCAAATATAAAGCATTACTAAGTACATTGAATGTTTAATATTCATATAATACTATCACAATATTATTATCAGTAATACGAAATATTACTCTGAATATATTCTGAATGTTCTTAACTAGAAATTATTAAATATATATTATATGAATCTTAAATTTGTCTTCAAAAAATGGTACTTAAGACCATGATTTTAACAGATAATAACACCGATAAAAAAAAACGAGTTTTCTAAACCTGGCTTTTCTTTTCTCTCTCTCTCTCGCTCTCTTTCTATTCAATATCAATTTTCAATAAACATTACCGCAAAATAGCAATGTTTTGCGGAGTAAATTGTTTTACTTTTTTAAATTTCACGAGGGATATTTTAATTTACTGGTTTTCAATATTCAACTGTTTCACATTGTAAACAATTGGAATTACAAATAAAATTTAATTCTTTAAAATAATTAGTTTTTATCAATAAAAATTAAATTATCATATGGGTCTTCCAAAACAATCGTGTGTAAAAATTTTCAACTCAATTGAGAGCTTTAAAATGTGAGTAAAATGGCTTTAAAGTTTTGACCCAGACATAGTTACAGTGTGAGCAGAAGAAAACCCATTAATAATTAACAAAAGAGAGTTTAAGCAATGACCCCTTCCCCTTGGGGATGGATTTGGCAACCATTTGGCAACATGGCGAGAAACTTGGCATAAAACTCGATTTTTTAAATAATTAGTTATTATTAATTAATTTTTATAAATTATAATTAAATCCAAGACAATTGTGTGTAGAAAGTTTCAATTCAATTGTGTGCTTTAAATTGTGAGAAAATAGCTTTTAAAGTTTTGACCCTGTCATACAATGTGAGTAGAAGAAAACCCATTAAAAATGGACTTCACCGGCGTTTTCCTTCTTCATTCTGTTAATGTGTATTTCGTCCACATTTATAATACTGCAATAGTTTTTCGGAGAATTTATGAGTAAATAGGAGAAAGCAGCAATCGTATTCTTAATGCATGCATATTAACTGTTTTTTTCACAACAAAAGCTCAAAAGGAAAGACAGGCCATATAGTAGCCTTTGAAGTCTACTAGATTTGCTGTACATAATTATGTAGGAAAACTTTTCTTAATTTAGTGTTTCTCACTGTCGGTTTATTTATCCCAAAAAGCAAATTTATTATAAATACTTCAAAAAGCTCTCAGTGTTGATAATTCTTTTGATTAAGAACGTTTTTGAAACATGGCTAGTAATTTCAGATTCCTTTACATAGATTTAATTCTACCATCATATAACACGACAAAATCCTGCATTGATCGAATATGAATTTACTTACCAAATTTTTAATAGCACAGTCGTCGAGTCGTAGCCATAATCAATTGGGATATCATCCTGATAAAGTTAGGAGAATTAATGTCAAATATTATGTACAATATCCATCATTCGAGTCTACACACAGATCCATACAAGCTATGATATTAAAGTCACTCAGCTGTAATAAATAATGAATGTACAATATTCAATGAATTTACAATATGATCAATATAGGTTAACATAGAATGGTATGTACAATGCGTTTACTCAGGATAGACATGATGTTTCCTGTTGAAAGTGGAGAGCCGATCTCCCTCTAATTCTCAATAATAACAATGCTCCTACCTTATGTTACGGCGTAGACCACATTAGCATTAGTAAACCACATTCCTTGCTCAAGGCATTTGGCGGGGAATGGGTGTAGCATTTATTTTTCGGATGAACTAAGATTCTTAAGAAATGTTGTTATTGGGAAGAAGATTATTGATTAATTTTCTTTTTATGAAGATGTGTGTGTGTGTTAGCGTGCGTGAGTGTGTATGTTGATGAAATATAATTAAATAGGTTTTTTCATTTTCATTTAATAAAGTGTATTTTTAAGCGAATTTTCATGTCATTTGCTATTTCATATTTCATAATTTTCGCATTCAATTACAAGATATGTATGGATTGTTGGCATTTATAACAGAGCTTTTTAATATTTTGTCACATTTATTATGGAGTTTTTTAATATTATGTCATTAAATTTTGGTTATACATTCCGAGATATAGTTTCCATTCAAAAATAAATGAGTATGTAACTGTTACACTTACTTGTTTTACCAACGCTTTCCTTGTTTAAAAGCCATTCAAAATTAGTTAGAGTTTTTCCAAGAAAGTAAGCTAAATCCTGGGGCAAACACGAAGAAAGAAAACTTTTTCTTTTTGTTGGTTTTGTTAATGTTGCACTAGAAGAAATACGAGGGCTATTGGTGACGGTCCTCGTAAATTTGAATCTCTTTCAAGTGAAGAAGACAACATCTGAGCTCGCACCTTCTCTTCTAACTTCCCCACCACAACAACGGGGGACTTTGGGACTGGACAGTTTTACTCGCATCAGCCCCGACTACACGGATGGTCCTTATTGGCATCTAGACTCGAACCTACAACTCGAAGGCTACCACCACCATTTTTTTTTTCTTGGAAGCTAGTTAAGGAATATTTTGCACTTTTTGATAAAGGCAAAACTCTATAATTGAACAAAGGAAGTGATTGTTATTGTTTATTAACGTCTCACTGAGCAGCAACACGAGGACTATTGTTAATGAACCTCGTAATTTTAAGTCACGGTCAAGTGACGTGGACGACACTAAAGCTGGGACCTCCCTCTCCAAACGTCCACACCATGCCAGCAGGAGGCCTTTGAACTTCGACAGATTAAACGTGCATCAGCTCCGACTTCAAGGTGAATCTTTAGTGGCATCAGGGCGAATCTTTAGTGGCTCGAACACACGACTCGAAGGAAGCGCTGGCCGCGTGTCCGCGATCAGGATCACTAGGCTACTGCGGCCATTGAGAAAAGGAAGTAAAGTAGGATTAGATGACTAATAATAAAAAGAGGGTTGCTTGGGCAAACCTAAGCCTGGTCATCCTTGTTTACCAAAATCAATAAACTCGGGGAGAGACAAAAATAATGTGGATGCCTCGGGCGTGCATTTTCTGTGCTTCGTTAAAGAAAACCTCTGAAGAAAAAACTCAACTTAAAAATTGTATAGAAACAGTGTTCTAAATGATCTTGTCCTTGGATCCCTCGGCTTAAATTTAAACTAAATATTATGATTTGATTGTTGATATGAATAACTAATTAGATGTCGGAAACAGTTGAATAGAATAATAATAAAATAAAATTCTATAAATTTTGATTATTGTAATTAATGCACTCGCAATGAGGTTAATGTCAGAATTTGTGGAATCGGCAGCACTGTTTTTTCTTAAGTATATTTTTACCAAAGTTTACATAAGAAATCGTCCGCAGATCCCGTAAATAAAAAAAGTTTGCATTCATAAGACATTAAATTAGAATCTTAAGTTTTTTCGCTGTTTTATTCTTTTTTTTTTACCTGATTTAGATAGAGTTTTGCAGAATTATTTTAAGCATAATTATTTTCTTAGAAATGTTTTCTTGAATTAAGTTAAGCAGTTGATCCTCTCACATATCCGATTTGAGAAGGGTAAGAGGACACTGAAAAATTTAAGTTTCCCTTGTTTTACAGTTTTATTTTGTTTCACATCGACAAGTTCCTAAGGTAAAAGTTGTCATTCGTCATGTTTTCCCCAAGATTTAATTTAATTTCTGCTGGTTCTACCGGAATTTTACATTTGTATTCGTTTTACCTTAAGTGTATGAATATTCGGCACAGTTTAACTAAAATTAGATATTGGTCCAATAAAGCCAATTAGTCACTAAGTCGAGTTATAGTATCAAGTCCATGTTCTATCAAAGACTTTCATAATTTAATGGAAACTGTTACATTTTAAGGACAGACAGATTCTCAGTCATCCCGTGGCAGGGTGAGACGTGTAGGTGGAAGAGATAAGAATCTCATCCTCATTATATAATTAAGAATGAAAAGTATTGGATCATTTTCTAATATATACATCACATGTCATTATTTACAGCAGATAAATGTTAACCCCTTAACTGGTTCAGTTTTTTCTCAAATCCATCTCATAATTGTCTCATTTTTATTGCATATTTTTGTACATCTTACATTTGTTAATAGAAAAATATTGTTACTAATAATAATTTAAATAATTTTAAGCATTTAGTATAATTTTTCTGCGAGTAAGATAATGATTTCTCTGGGCACTATCATTTCTTCCTACATAATCGCCTAACAAGGAAGTTGAATATACAGTTATGAATAAAAATATACAATTATTTTAAATTCTTTCCCGGTACAATTACAAAAATTACATTTCCTTTTCCTCAATTTTCCTTACTTATCCTAAGTGACTAAATTGAAAATTAAAGAAAATTAGATACAGACAAACCAGTAAAGGCGCGAAAACAGCGCTCTTACAATATGTGGACAAATTAAACAAGGTATCGATATTGAACTTACCCTAACAAATAAGCAAAAAATTTTCATGTGTTATTTTTGACTAATATTTAATTTCAAAATGTGGTTCAATTATTCATCGAATTCACATTCATTATTTATTTTAGAATATTTCACTTTCATATTTCGGATCATGAATAGTGTCTTTACATTGACAAAAACGCAATTTTAAATTCTTAAAATATTCTTAGCCTTTTTACACCTTTCACCAATGGTATCGGGAAACAAAGGTAAATGGTTTGAAAAACAGTGTCTTGTTTCCCATTTCAATTAGAGAAGCTTAATTACCATGAAGGAAAACAAACAATTTAACAAAGAAATATCCCAATAGCTCTTACGTTGGCTTTCAGCCTCACAAAAAATACTTGATATCCACAATTTTTTAATACCCCTTGGGAATAGAATGATCTCATTGGACAATTAAGAAACATCCGACACGGTAAAAAATTAATGAAAAACGCGTCAAACAGTTCTTTTATGGGCACACAATAATTAGTGGAAGAGTAGACTCTAACAAAATAGACCTAAGAAAAGAATGCCCTGTTTTTTGAAGATAATTCAACAACATCTAATGTTTAAAAAGGCTTTTAAGTCATCAATTTTTTTTATCAAATTTCATTGTCTTGCCCAAGAACATATGCACTTACCCTTCGGGTATTTTCACTATGTGTACTGACAATTTTGTACCAGAGCTTAAAAAGGTCGGAAAAGAGAAAATTTGAAAAAAAATGGGGGTTACTGAAAATTGTACCATCTTTCATTCTGTTTTGCACCGATAGAGTATTAAACCTTTTTTTATTATAAAACATTCATCAGTCCAGATATCTTCTTCGAAATGTTATTTATGCTTTATTATGTTTATTTAGAACAAAAAAAAATATATCGGATTTTTGTTTACAGTTATGAACAATCTATTTTATATATTTCTCAAGTTGTAATACTTATTGACGTGATACAATTATTTTTGTTTATCGAACTGTCTCATAATTCTGTCACGTAACTCACGTCTGATATTTTAAAAGTTATTGATATAATTCCCTCTCCCAAAGTTGTCGAATTATTTTAATAATAAGTTATATAAATGGGCTAATAGCATTTCTATTTTGCATATTATTCAATTTATTAAGCAAATTAAAAGTCGTATTTACTCGGTGTATCAGATTCGTACTATATTGATGACTTCCGCTGTTTTAGAATTCTAATAAACAAATTGTATTCAGAAAACTTTGTCAAAAAAACAAAAGCATTATGGAACAGTTTTTCTTTTCTTCTCCAAGTAAAATAAATTACTTTTATGCGCAACTGAAAATATCTGCAAAATCATTTTATACAACCAAATCGCTTAGAAAATCTCAAAGATACAATTTTAAAAAGGAAACATTATTTGTATTTTATCATCGAGACACGGTTTGTTTTCAGGTACTCAAAAATATTTGTACAGAAACAGTTGTAATTATAGACTTGTCTAGAAGATTGGATGAATTTTCAACTGCCCCAAATATAATTTTCGTGAATTGTTCACTTGTGATATTTTAATTTTATGATCATTTTCTTCAAACTTACATTAAAGAATGTATCATGCATACTTATGTTTGCGTAAATAAATATAATTTTAATGAAAAGAAATAATTAATTTGCTAAATTTAACCAAGGTTTTCACTTACAAATTTATTTTAAAATAGGTAACTCCCGAAGAACACGACACTTCTATAATACGGTTCGAAGAATCGGAGAAAATCCTCGTATACATCTTGGAATTATCCGAGACAGAAGTTTCACTCTAAATGCGAACAAGATAAAACTCCGAAGAAAAACAAGCAAAAAAAACCCACTTAAAGTTTTTATCAGTAAAATTCGAAATCAGAGTAATCCCCGTAAGACACACGAGGAGATAAAAGCTTATTTGGGCACAAGGTGATTTTTTTTTTTTACATTTAATATCCTAATTATAAGATTACAATAGGGTATATTTTTCTAATTTTTGGAAAATAACTATTTTTTTACCTATTTGTTTTTAGTGTATAACATGAATTCACATAACAAAACATTTTAGAGACATTATAATAAAAATTTATTTTTTAACTTTTTAAAAAAAGCTCATTTCAGTATATATTAGTAAGTATTATGAACATGTCTTCCAAAAATTACATTCCTATAAACAGTAGTTTCTCAGAAAAGGAACATCGCGCACGAAAAAATTCACATTTTCAGAAAAACGAGTTTTAATGTAAAATTACTTAACTATCAGAACATTCCTGCTCCACACTCTAAATTACCCTCATTTCTTAAAATTTCACCAACCTCTCTTTTTCTTTTCAATCCTTTTTCTTTTCTAACATCCTTCGTTTGCTGTACATTTTAGCAACCTCTTCTTGTCGGCATGTTTCATTGCCTGTTTCGTATAATAATTAGGTTCTATGCTCAATTTTCTCAAAATTTTTCATTTTAAAACACTGCCTATATTAAAGAAATATATAGCATCATATGTAACATAAAGAGTTTTGAATACAGCCATACAAATATTTCTTAAATTGTCCTGAATTTGATAAATCTTTTTAAAATAGGTCTCAGCCTCCACAACAGCAATAGGTAAACTGTACTAATGATAGTAAATTTCCACAAGCATTCCCGCTTTTATAAAGTAACACCATTTTTCTGAGACTCCTGTGAAAATCTGTCATGAGACTTTTCATCCATTGAAAATTTACAAAAAATATTGCCCATACGACGTGTCGCTTATCCTAAAATGTAGACAAATTTCTCCGAATGTATAGATTGTTCTATGTTTGCAAACGGTCAATTAATGCCTCTGCCAATTTGTTTTTTTTCCTGACAAAGGCTTTCCATCTTAAAACTTCTGGCCACTCATATTTTCTATCAAGCGTCAAAAAAATGTTCCTGCTCTATCCAATATATACGATTAATACATTCTAAATTTTAGTTAAAGTTATATATATTAATTAGAGGTCACACGTTTAACAATCAACCAAAAATGAAGTGCGTTGCTTTCATTTTTCGCCAATTTATTATTTCCGCTTCAATGATGATTTAAAACAAAGTTTTAGAAGCTTCTAATTATCGTAGAGATTAAAATAAGATATTTTTGGAAAGGTGAAAATCTATACAATTCGAAAATGGAAAAATCTCAATTTGTCATTTTTTTTTTTTTTTTTGAAAAATTTAAGGTTCCGACACCCCTTAGAAATGCAATAGTATAATTATTGATCAAAATGTATTTGTGAAAAGATAAACTTTCGCTTTCAAACATTTAAAATACAATTTTGTGAAGAGATGAAAATTTACTACGAGTAATTTTTTTCTGGTAATTTTACAGTTTTTAATTTATTAATTTGTTATAAAAGTTTATAATATCCTTTTTGAAGCCCTTCCTTTATTTTTCGCTACATTTAAACTTAAGAAATAACTCACATTCTGTAATCAAATACAATAAGAGACATAACTTTGTAGATCCCTAAAAATACTAAAGAAAATTAAATACATGAAGAAAAGTATATAAATAAAAAATTCTAATTTATTAAATAAATCCTGTGCAATGGGAAGATGACATGATTCAATTTACAGTCGCTTTGAGGGACATACATTAAGAAAAATTCATTTCCCAGAACTACAGCATCTGAAAGCTTTAATCAGGATGGATATCGAATGAAAACGCCTTTGAGATCGTACATCATTGTATATGGCTTCAATTTTATACCAGAGCACATCAATCGCAGTGAGTGGTGAATGGTGCTGCGCTAGTCTCCTGTATGCTGAGGCGTTAAGAGAGTCACAGCAATGACGTTGCGCTGATAGTCCAAGATGCTGCAGTCATCAACGCACTGCCCATTCGAAAGCTAGTTCTCCAAAGAGCGAAGTTCCTGACTCAAGTTCCTGACGTTGTTGTACAATCCGACAAGGTCACGAGGACAACATATCTTCTTTCCGAGACTCATAGTCAGGGCTGTCTGAGATTCTGCATGACGTTCCATTGAAACGATGGCCATTGTGGACCTATCGTTTCCATTTTCGCATGACAATCATGGGATCACGATCAACAACATCGCTTGACAATAAATCTCACTTCCAGCAAGACACGGTCTTACCTCGTTCAAATTCTTACCTTTGCAGATAGGATTTCTCGTTCTCACACGAGGCATAAATCGATCACACCTCAAAATTCTAACCTTCGAATGCGACTTCCGAATGAGAAACCTAATATAACAAATCTTCCTTAAGATACAGGCTATAAAGGGCATTATGACTTTCTGTGTTGTTCAAATACGCTGTAATGCTAATCCTTTATATATGCCCACACGTTTTACATCCGTGTAAATTTTACTTTTTCTGTGATCGCCAACATATTGTAGTAAATTCAATGGTCATTAATGTACAATTAGTATTATATTTGATATCGTTATTTTCGTCAAAATATGAATACCCAAAAAAATAGCCTCCTCATGTTAAATTATTTATACACTAAACAATCCCTCAAGCATGTAGTATTAGATAATAACATATATCTATCGATACTTTGACTAATGATCTTATATCCATTTTAATGCAATTAGTCAAACCAATAAAATTTTAAAAACTTCTAGATCGTTAATTGCATTTTCTTTCCATTTATATTTACTGGGAAAGTCATTTATCAAGATTAAGAACGAAGACAAAAAATCGATTTGGTGCTAAGATTTCATTAATCTGTTATGAGATTTTATTTACTACTAACTGAATAAAAAGAACATTAATTTTAATTATTATGTATGCAATAATAAGTTAAATGGTCTTGATGAAATTGCCTTCCTTCTCTCAACGAGAGGAATATTTTACAAAAATTATTTTAAATGTAATTCTCGAATCTTTACTTAGTTTTACTTTCGGAATAAAGTTTAAGAAATAGAAATATGGAAAGAAAAAAATAGCATTTATACAACAATTTGTTCTTACATTAAGAACTCAACAAAATTATTTGATGTAGATTTTCCAAGTCTTCTTTTTTTTTTCCAAAATTCAGCGTGCTTTTGGATTCAATATTACACTATTTAAAAGTAATTTCCTGTTACTTAACTATACAGCTGGTTGTTAGGAAACACCTAAAACTATACTTTAAAAGAAAGAGTGGGCGAGACTTTCCCAGCTTTATATTTAATTATTATATTCAAGCTATCAAAAGTACCTAAGATTTGTATCAAAATAAGATTAAATGAAAATCAAATTGTTTAACCAACTTTTGATACAATCAATCGAAAATTTCTTATCGTTATATTCTCACCCCCTGATTTGTCGTCATAATAATCCATTACAATTGGTAAAAATTTATAGCAATATAAAATCTCCTTGTTGTTAATATTTTCCTGACATTAACCTTTTAACTTTCAAATATAGAAAAATTTCTTTTATGTAACTCCAAATTGGGCAGAGGAATTGTAGCCCTTTTTGGAGACAAAGAAATGAGAAACATAAAATAGAATATAGAACATAGATAGATGATAGAGATAGAGTCATATAAAAATACGGTGAAATTTTAATTTGCAATAATCATATTAAATATTCCTCATAAGAAAATTAAAATACTATCCAAAAATATATTGCCTTTACAAGAATAAAGAGACACAATAAAACAAAATAAATTCAAGGCAACAATGTAGCATTTTCTTGGAGATTAATTTACATTGTTTTCAAGGAACTAAAATTATAAATAAAAATTCCATCGATCGGTTTAATCTGTTTAAACAGTTATCCTTCACCTAGTTTTTTATTTTAAATTTATTAATATTTATGAAGCCTCTAAGGATTTTTAATAAGTTACATTCTTAACTGACTGACTTACTGTACATTATAAACTTACAGATATAATGTACGGTAAGTAGGTTACTAAAAATCCAAAATCTTGTTCAAATTAAATCTGCATACAGATTTTTCTTTAAAAAATAACCAATAACCAAATATTTAATGAAGAACGTATCAAGGTTTTCTGTACGGAAATAATATTCTCCGGACATTAATAAATTACCTCCATTGATAAGGATTGTGAAATACATCGATGGTTTGAAATATTCGAATATTATACGATGTTATGATGCCTCATTTTAATTTTAAATTTTATTAAATTTCTTTCAGAATACTTTTGTCAGCAAAATTTCCAAATTTTGAACAAAAATCAAAAAAAAATTCATTTAATTGTATGGAGGCTAATTTTGAAATCGGAATAAAGTAGAGAATAATTTAAATGTTTGTTATGTTTTAATGTTAAATTAAAAACTTAATAAGTTTCAAAACTCCTCCAAGTTTTTCGTATTTTTTTATGTGTATAACTAATTTATTCATCACAGAAAACATAAAATATTGCAATTTTTGAAGTTAAAACTACATTTATCTATGTTTTGTTTTAATAGTAATAACTATTTTGTAGCTTTAATGAATAATAAATAAACAGACAATTGTATCTCCAGGGCTTTTCTGGAATTTTAAAATCATGATGACTCAAATTTATAAAAACTCAGTTACATACTCTTGCGTAGTGTTTTGAAAATGTATATTGATGTTATATTACTAAATTTATATTATATATTAGGGGACTCAAGTATAAAGTTTGTTTGAGTAAGACTTCCAGACAGAAAAAAATATTTTAAAAGCTTAGAATATAGAAATAAAATATTTTAATACTATTCTAAATTTAAATTAATTTTTCCTTTTACATCAACATAGGTATTCAATTTAGTGGCACGTATAAGAAACGTTTTCGTAAAAAGTAATTTTAACTCCTCCACATTTTTCTTTATTCCGGTTTTTTTTAAAAAAATTTATCTCAAATTTATGAAGATTCAAATGTACGCTTAATAGCTTACTATGGAATAATCAATTTCGGAATCAGAATACTTAGCTTTCTTTCAATACTGAAAAGAATATCGGAGAATTATGCGATAGTGTAATTAGCATCATATATGATAATAACGTTTTTAATAAACAATATTTCTTAGAAAAAAATATTACTTTTAAACTATCATTGTTAACTAATGAAGATTATTAGAACAAATTTTAAGAGACGGACAGCACTTTTCACGCATATATATATATATATATATATATATATATATATATATATATGAGTGTGTGTGTTGTAATTTATGTTTTACTATTTATTACGTGGTATGTTCAAGATTTTTTGGATTATGTAAACAATTTCATTATCTTTGTGATTTTGTCATGATTAAATGGTTCTATATTTTATATGTATGTTGATGGGCCGTTCGTTAGTGTTTTATGCTTCATTATGTTTTAGTTTGCTTGCATTTTTGTTATAATTATTACTTTAATAAATATAATCGTTTTATTTAAAATGTTTAATTGATTCTAAAGTATTTTAGATAATTATTTAAGAGCTCTTTGATATTTTGAAGTATAATTGAATATGTTTCCCATTTTTACCTTCTTTCCTTTCTCCTGAGGTTGAATTTCTGATTTTTGATTTATTACTGACTTTAAGTAATATAATTCATTAAATTATGATGATTAAATCTGTAATTATCGGTATAAATAAACATTATTCCACAGCAAAGTATAGAACGGTAATAATTACATTATCTCCATTTTTCTAAATTAAAGCCTTTTCATTATTTTGCTTTGTTTTAAATTGATTTGATTCTTACATAATTTGTATTGATAATTTAGGTTTTTGTATAAGTATTAGGTTGTTTGATTACTTAAGTAAAATTTTAGTAGATTTTCATAAGTATATTAAATACACATTACTCCATTCCAAAGTAAGGAACAGTATTAATTACATTATCTTCCTTTATTAGAATTTTAACTTCCTATTACTTTTCTTTGTTTTAAATTGGTTTGATTTTTACCTAATTTGTAATGATTGGTCTTAGGGTTTCATATTAATTTTAGTTAATTTAATTACTTAAGTAAATTTTTATTTCATTTTCAAAAGTATTTTCTAATTTCAGATTTGACTATTTCTTTAAATATTTGGTTTATTTCTCTTAATTTTTTCAGTTTAAATATTTTTAACATGTTTTATGTTTATAAAATGTACAATCTATATCTTGTATATATACTAATCTGGGGATTTTTAACGATTTCAAATTTTCATTTTCTAATCAAATAAAACAAGTAATTAAGATGCATGTTAAGATTTTTATGTGGTTTTTCTTTTTGTAATACCAAATATTTGTAGAAGTGTTGAAACTCTCGAGCTTTTACCTTAAAAATGTATTTTCGCTTAACACTTGGCGATTGATTCGTTTTCTTGGTAAATAGAACTTAGGGTACTTGAATGTAGAGAAAAATCTTTCTTTTTTAATTCTTGCTTTTCAAGTTTTGGAATCACTTTTTCTATTTAAAATTTTCTCAAATTTAAAACTTATTTTAGAACAAACAAGGAAACCTCTTGAACAAATAAAGGAACTTCACATAATTGCGCAATTTTTTTTTCTGAAATGCACAAGGAAATTTCGAAATATGATGAATAAAATATTTCAAAATAAAAATTTACTATTTAATCATATTTACTAAGTTTATTTCAATCTAAATTATAAATCATATGTAAAACTGATATGAATATTTTTGGCAGGATAATGGTTGTTTTTTTCCCTTTATAAGTATATGAATCAATACTTTTTATAATGAAATCATGGTATGAGAAATAAAATTTATCCAGAAATCAGATTAAAAAAAAACAATTTTTCTAATGTCTCAAAAAATATAACTGAAAATAAAGCATGTTTATATAACTTTTAAAAAACTCTTAGTCAACATTAAATTTAAAAATTTAAGATTTATTTTTTAAAATGCGTTGATTGAATCGATATCAAAATTAAATGTAACTTTTTCTTGATTCGATTGCAGGATTATTGGAAAAAATAGTACTTTTGTGCTTAAAAAAAATAAATAGATATTGAGTTACTTAATTATTTTAAGAAATATGTTTTAAGAAATATTATTAATTCTAAAAATTATATGTTGCTTGCTATTTCTGCATTTTCTATTAAAAAAAGTGTATATCATGCAATAAATACTACGTAGCTCTTATTATTGTAATCAATTATGTGTAATATGTAAATAAAGATATGTTCTTTTTATTGTCTTGCAGGTATAATTACTATCCTATAAATGAATTTAAATTTACACATAAACATGAAATCAGTAAGTTCCCAAAAGATATCTCCCAAACAAAAATTTTAGACAAATCGAATATCATTTCAAACTAGACATCGATTGATATTTACCACAAAACTCAGATCGACGTGACGTAATTGTTTTTATTTGAAAAAGAGAGAACAAAATATCCGAACAAGAAAAGTATGACAAAAAGTCAATAAAGTAGGTAATAATGAAAAACAAAAACAAATCGTTATATTAGACAAATCGTTACATCCATGTAATATGTTGTATGAAGTCTACAAATGTGACAACCCTTCTGATACGATACTTAGGTTTTCGCTTATTCGAGATAAAGAGAGAAAGTAAAAATATTGATTCAAAAGCTTTTAAATCCCCGAGGATAGATATAAACGTGGGATCAAAATGACAGACATTTTCCCTGATGTGCTGTCGCACTGTTCACAAAAAACGTCGGGTAAGTGTTTACCAAAACCGATGACAGGAAGTGATATGTAGTTATGCCTTGAAAGCTGTTTTGACAGGTTTGGGGACGGGATATACCATTTTTGAGCTAAAAAATAGAAATGTGAGTTTTTTTATGTGAGTGTGACATTGTTTATCGGCATTTACTGAATATTGTTAAAGAATTTCTTCTTAAAATTCTTTCAACTTAACCTTTATCTTACAGGTTAGCAAGATATTCAGATAATTTAATTCTACAATGGTTCTTAAAATAGCTCAAGCAATTAAGCAAACAACAACAAAATTAACAGAACTATTAAAATTGGTGTAATTATAGTAATATATTTTGCAATGGAAATTTCTTTTTTCTTGGCAGGATACTTATTTTAATTATTACTGAGCGCCAATGATGATGAACTTCGAAAACGCTGTATATTTATTAAAAAGTTAATTATCGTCACAATTAAAGACGATCCAGATATGAGAGGTCCTATTAAAGGGCTTTGGGAAATTTTAGATACCGACGTATTGTACCTCAATTTTATATTTGTCCATTCCATAGTTCATAGAGAAAACCTTATAAATAAATAATTTAAATATGACCCGATAATGATGATAGCTTTAATAATTGTTAACTACCAGGTATGTAAGTATGAAACCGGAATTTGCCCATAGGTGGCACTAGATGTCGATGCAGTTACCGACACATTACGTCAGCGGTGTCTTGTTATTGTATTGATATCCGACAAAGATTGCCAAATCACAATAACACGAGTTTCATTCAGTAGCATTAGTTTATTAGAGATAAACATGTCGAGTTTTGTGCCAACAAATTACGATTTGCGGACAGCACTACTTTTCTGTTTTCATCTGAAGAAAACCGCAGCCGAATCGCATCGAATGCTTCTGGAGGCATTTGGTGAGCATGCTCTTGGTAAAACACAGCGTTTCGAGTGGTTCAAACGGTTCAAAAGTGGCGATTTTGACGTGAGGAACGAAGAACGTGGAAGACCACCGAAAAAGTTTGAAGACGCCGACCTGCAAGCCTTGTTGGACGAAGACGACGCTCAAACACAACAACAACTGGCGGATCAGTTAAAAGTGACCCGAGAAACCATCTCCCTTCGGTTCGGATCATACCATTACAATAAACGTGTTTTTTCTGTACAAAAATTCCGGTTTCATACTTACACACCTAGTACATACACTAAGCACCAAAACCTATCGATATTTCACAGCTTTCGTAAAAGAAATAGAAAATTATGAGCTTCCAGATTATGTATAGTGGTTTTATTTGGTCAGGTCACTCACAATCGGTAATGTGCGAACAAAATTCTTTGATTTGCTAGTACCAATCAGAAAAATTATCGGTGAAAAAAGGGAAATCCTTGCCAGGCCTTGAAGGTGCCAACTGGTTACTAGATATGGGATTTTTCATACATGTAAGGAAATACAACGACTATATTTTTCGTTGCAAGGACATTATCCATTAAGCTAAAATGTCTTCAGACCTCCAAGCAAAATTAAACTCTTCGAGAAAAACTTGATTTCGAAATCCTTCACTGACTTAGTAAAATGTTGGAAAATTTATCCTGGTATGAAATTAAAGACTACATATTATTATACAGATAAGCTGAGCATACAACCAAAAGATGTTACTGATAGATTTAGGGATTTCAGAGCACTGATATTAATTATTTACATTTTTAGGAAACCCTTTTCTAGTTGAGATTTTGAAGAAGGGCTGTTCCGTCTCAGCACTAATTGCTAGGGATGATGAAACACTAGAGTAGAAGCTACTGGAATTTCAAGAGCGTGAAGGATTGAAACTGTTAAAAAATAAAAAGATGGTTCAATTATTGATAACAGTTTCCGAAATACAAATAGACTTAATTAAAAGACTATGTACCGAAGCTTATCTTAGTTTAAAGAAATACTTTTCATATTATTTTGAAAATTTATAAGATAATTCGAGTCTTACTTTTTTGAAAAATAAGTATCGGTCTGATTCAATTTATCTGCATTTCACTGAGCTTGCGTGAACTGCTTCAAAAAGTCATCAATCAAATCAAACTACAAACGTAAAAAACATTCGTAAACCTTCTTCTAGCACATCCAACTTTTAAAGTACTTCTTTACAAAATTATCTGATAGAATTAGTACAATATATTTTTTTTAATTTTGAAAAACATAAAGTATTCTTAAAAAAATATTAAATGAAATAAGATAATTACTTTTGGACTTTGATCATTATAAGTTTACTAATAACTTTATAAAAAGGAATGAAATAAATTAATTACATCTGGATAGTTAGTAGTTTTAGCTTACGATATTTCTTACAGATATTTTATCTCCATAAAAGCCACACACTATTCACCTGCGACAGCCGCTTGCCGCTCGGGAGTCTCGCTATATGTATCTATGTTATATAATACATGTTTTTGGTATCATTTCAGTTAAATGTTTCCTTAGCTCATTGTTAATTTGCTGTTTTTCTATGAGCAAAGTATTCGGTTGCTAATTAGACAAATTATCGTTCAAACCTTGACTGACAAAGTTTTTTTTTTCATACACAAATAACTTAAACAAATAGAGACATCTTCATTTTTTAAATGTATATTTTTAATTTAAACTTGAAAGACATAAAAGGCTAAGTACTTTTAAAAAACTTGTAAAGGGCTCCTCATTTATTTTGAAAGGCGTAATTGCCGTAATTAAAGAAAAAAAAATCTATAATCGTTTCTAGGTTACTTT
>BMAW01081892.1:0-10300 GCA_019974015.1 Nephila pilipes | reverse complement strand
ATATATTTATGGTTATAAAATTTTCTGTTTTACATTCTATTTATATCAAAATTGTTTTCGTTTACATTAATAAATCAATTTCTTATGTTTCGTAAATTCGGTTTTTAATTAATTGCAGTCAGTCAAATGCGTTGCTTTGTTTTTAAGTCAGCAGTGATTCTCAACCAAAGCGTCACGATATTCTTGAAGTTCTTTAAATTTAGAGATTTAATAAACAAGCACGTTGCCTAAATCACCTTCTACAACGAGCATAGCGTAGAATAAAATAGCGTAGTACAGTGTTCCCAAAGTGTGCGCCGCGACACCCTGGGATGCCATGGAGTCAGAAATGCTATGGAATCTTATTTTTTTAACTTTTACTTATGATTAGTCGTGCTTATACAAAGGATAGGGCACCATGAGAAAACCTAAGATTGAAAAGGATATCGTGAGCTGAAAAAAGTTGAAAAACTACTCTCTGGTGTAGTATGTTTCATGCTGTCTTCGTGTAATATTAAAGAATAGGATCCAATATTGAATATATTTTCGGAGCATAAAACGCTTGAACATACTTTTTTTTATTCTGACTTCGCTATCCTTTAGATAATAGCGTATTTTATAACATTTACGCATTTCTATCAGAAACAAAACCCTTTTTTTCTGGTATAAAATGTGTTCCATGTTTTGTCTTCTATATTGTAATGCTAAATGGGTATTAAATTTGTGTATTCGAATGAGAAAAATGGCACGTTTTTGTAATGTTCCTAAATTTTAAAAGTGCTACATAATAAATGGATATACATGTTACAACGTCACAAGCTTTCATGAGAATTGGAGCAATTTTCTGTCAAAAAATGTGTAACAAGTTTCAATCGGCTTCTTTGACATAAAAGGAAGACAGCCTTAAAGGATTTAGTTTGAGTGTAAAAATGCTCGAGCGCTTATAAAATAAACTAGAACTTAGATTTTCGGTTTTAACAGAAATGGGTTGGATAGATATTTGGATCCTTTTTTTTCCCTTCGGCTTTTAACCTCCTGTTGACTGCCGCTACTGCGAATACCCATGCATAAGTGACGTCAAACAAATGCTTCAATAAGTTCAACCTGCCTATAGGAACCTATCTGAATCAATGCGCATGACTATTATAGTTCTGTACTGGTTCTGCATTTAACCCAAACAGTATATATACTACTACAGCCGAGTAATTTCCTGCTTGATGTGTGCACAGGTTATGTTACTATTTATATATTCGTTTCCGTACGTACAATACAACAATTTTGTGTTGTTAAACTCAATAAAAACGGATCCAAAGAAAATATATGATTTAATAATTCTCAGGAAAAATTATTTTTATTTTTTAACCTTCTAAAATGAATATATGGAGAAAAAAAATGACGATAATGATGTTGTTAACGATCAGACTGTAACGGAATTCCATTAACCGTCTCGTCTGTCATCTTAAAGTTTACTCTAATTACTAGAACAAAATTTCAACTTATATTCAAGCACAGACAAAGTAATTAGAATAGTCAATTATCTTCCAAAACATTTTTATTAATCCTCTGATGCGGGAGACTCTCAAACAGTTCAATGTCTCTATCCGCGAGTATTAACAACTTCTACAATACATGAAAACAAACACTTTCTGGAATATGTTGTGAGTACCTGCTTCCAATTTTCAATCCATCCGATAGAGCAGAGTCCTAATCTCACCAAATCAAATACATACGCCAGAAGACTTCCGTGTACATCACATTATATCCTTCCTGTTATAGTAACCTTATCGTTATTCATTCAATTCTTTCTCGCTTTTATTTCGACCTGACAATCTCGATTCATTTTACTTCTAAAATTTACTTAATTTGAATCATCAATTTTCATTTTATTGGGAAGAAGGTGGAAATTTAAGTATAAAATCAGAAAGAATCCCCAGATGTTAGTTAAATGGATGTTTCTTCAAATAGCCTCTTTTACATGACTTACGAGTCTGGTATTAGTAAAGATGTTTCCTCCGCCAAAAAATGGCGTACTTTTAATAAGTTATTCCTATTCACCTCTTCAGCCATAGCTAAACTAAATATACTAACACTAGTCAATAAGTCACACAAGAAGACGTTTGACAGATTTCTCACAGTATATTTATTCCACAAGTTACTACTATAAAGACAAATGAACACCGATTCTCCCAAAATAACGCCTTAAATATATTTGCCTGTTTCATTAATACCAAATTAACAGAGTCTTACCCAAACGACGAAGTTGAGGCTGACTCGACTTCTAAGCTCCATTATGAAGTGTATAACTTGTAGAGATTCTCGGTCTTGTCTACGACTATAGGACAACTGCTCCACGCTAGAGTCACTCGACCTCTATCGTGCATCTCTCGCTTAGCTTATATACTTTCCTATCTACCTCACATCACTTTATTTCTACCTGCCTCTAATTTAAATACCCACATTTCATTTTTGGTTAGGAAGAAGTTGCTTATTTATAACAATCAATCTTAATTAAATGTCCTCAAGGTTAGTGAAGAGAAAACCGCGAATAGTCCAACGTCACAAGTATAATGATAACTTCTTAAAATTTGGATTTACATCTCGATGACGGATCGTGACCAAACTGTTCATAAGATTGAGGTATGTGGCTGTAAATTACTAAACAGTGTTATGGTTCCGAACAAATTTCAACGTCACTTGATCTGTAACCATCCTTTGCTTCCCTTAAAAGCGAAAGCTGCTTTCAAAAGTCGTTTTCTGCAAGATCCAATATTGTAAAGGTTTTTAAAAAGCAATTTAGTGTATCTGGAAAAGCTCAGTGAAGTTCCTGAATCAATCGCTCTGAAATTAAAATCTCTTAATTTGGTTGAAAAAACAATTATATTATCTGGTTGTCATAAAGTTGTATAAAGAATGATCGGTGATTCAGAAAAAATTGATTTTTGTACAATATCACTTTCAAAGGGCGCAATTCATCATGCAATTATAGATTTGTCCCCAAATAGTGTAGAAAATTCTGCCAAAACTTAAGGGTACCAGGACATTCGAGGAGTTCTGGAACATTAAATCTTGCACTCCTTATTTTTGTGAAATATATCTTTGCAAATTATTAGTAGAGCTTAGATTTTTGTGTGTGTCTACTAATGATATTTCAATCTTGCTATCGAACTATAAAAGTAATTTTTTCGACATAAAGATTTACCCCTCTCAATTGAATATGGATATGTTTTGAAAGATATATTTGCATTCAGTTACCATTTTTAAAGATAATATTCCATAAATATACAAAATATTTTACTCATCGTATTAAAAACTATACATAAAATATAGTGAATCTATTTTTTTGATGACATTATGTATATTTTCTTTGAAAAAATGATAGAATTTGGTAATTTTGTAAATTTTAATTTTTTTTTTTCCTTTTCCATTTACAAAATTGTTTTTTAAAAATTAGGTATTATTTAGAGAAAAAATATTTTAGTTTCACTATATGCATAAGTACCTTATATAGAAGCATAAAAAATATAGAACATCATATTGTATAATAGTTTTCTTTAAAATGATACCTAAATGTAAATATATCTCGCAAAACATGCCCATATTCAAATGAGAGTGGGAAAAAAATCTTTATGACGAAAAAATTACTTTTATAGTTCGACAGAAAGATTGAAATTTCATTATTAGGCACAAAAAAATCTAACCTCTACCAATAATTTGTAAAGATATATATCAAAAAAAATAATGAGTCTTCGATTTACTGTTCTAGAATTCCGCGAATGTCCTGGTACCCTTAATTAATCTTTTTTTATGATATCGTGAATTATATGATTTCACAACAGAAAAACATATTTTCGATGAAATGAATTCATATTTACGAGAAATTAAAATTTCGGGGAGTTTGTGCACTGGCATTGCGCAGATGGTGCTCCAGCTATGACTGAATCTATGAGAGGATATGTAGCTTATATAGTAGAACCTTTTTATGATTAAATTAAATCATACTTACAGAAAATTAAAATTTCGTAGAGTTTGTTTATTGACGTTTGCACAGATGGTGCTACAGGTATGACTGAATCTATGAGAGGATTTGTAATATATGCAAGGGATTAGAATACAGATATGATAGTTACCCATTTTTTTGCATCGAGAACACACTCATTACATTATCATTAGAATCAAAAATAGTGGGAATCACGTGATAAAATGATTAATTATACTAAATCAAGACAAAAAGACGCCTATTTAGTCAATTATGCCAGGCTTAAATACAAATGGTTGTTATTGCATGCGGAAGTTGGGTGATTATCCTGAGGGAAAGTTTTATCTCGCGTGCTTGAATTAAAATAACAAATAAAGATATTTTTTAAAGATAATATTGATTTTGTCGATTTGTTGGATGACAAATTATGGTATACTAAGCTAGCTTACTTTCTTGATATTTTTATTATTTTTAAAAACATAAATGCATGCACGCAATGATCGAAAGGAAATATTTTAAATTCAATCGATAAATTGTTGGGATTGCTGAAATAACTTACTTCGTGGAAGAGTAAAGCACAAGAAGGTAGTTTAAAAACGTTTAAGTTTCATCCGAAAGATTGTTTACAAATAATTCATAAAATAAGTATTGATCATTTGTCAATACTAGAGCAAATAATTGTTCATCACTTTTCAGATTTAAAAATCAATAATAATAATAATAATAATAATAATTGACTGGATTCGGTAACCTTTTGTGAGATAAACGACGCGTTGGTTTATGAAATAACTTTGAATGAAGATGAAGAATCAATTTTAAAGTGTTATTATCGTGATTTAATTTCAAAACATCCAGAATTATTATTTCGTTTTGGATTAACCTTAGATATAACTATTTCGCAATTACTTAAAAAGTCTTAAGTACGTTATTTCAGTTTTCCACATCTTATTTACGCGAATTCAGATATTTGGTTTTAACCATAATTTAAAAGAGAGAGAGAGAGAGAGAGAGAGAGAGAGAGAGAAAAGAAAAAAAAAGAAAAGAAAAGAAGGATCACGAAATGAAAATAGCTTTATTATTTTATTTCTCCCAAATATGCATAAAGTTATTGAAAAACACCAACCTCAAATTTCTCATTAAATGTAATTTGTAATTTATCATTCCATAAGTATTTTGTTTACTTTGTAATGGAATTTTATGTTACTGTAGTTGAAAATTAATACGGCATGCTGAATTCTTACAAAATATATTTTAGGTAAAACAATCAATTTAGTAAATTTCTTTTAAGTTTACCTTACTGTTAGTAAGCCGTAAAATTTCTTAATTATTAAAAGTGTACCGTAAAAAAAAGATTGAAAATTACTGTTCTGTAGATGATGTAATTCAAACTAAAGCAATCAAAGATTTTAATCATTCTAGCCCCACCCCTCAGGATCGAACTGATCACCCTAGTGATATTTTCTTTTTTCCCATGGGGCTTACTGCCAGTATTAAACACGGGTGATGCGCTTATTAGATACCTTAGCAGTCCTTCTCTATTTTCGACCCTCCTTCTTGTCAATCAATTTTTCTGTTTTTCATTTTGAAACGTCTAGATCATAGTTGCATCTTATTTGGTGCAGTATAGCAATATCTGGCTCTTGTGCCATAAAACTCCACCATCACTCACTCGCTCCCTTGATCTCTCTCTAAGAGCAATAACTTCGTTTTATGTCATTTGTTAGCAATTTATTTCTCCTCATTAAGTGTTGCAAGACTTTTTTTTTTTAAAAAAAAAACCCATTGTTTTAATTATTCCCTTTTTTGCTTATTTCACGATTAAAAATAACATACAAATGTATACAAAATATAATTATAAATGAAAATATTGTTGAACATTAGAACAAACCTTCTTGCTCCGTCTCTAGCATTAAATTGTGTATGACATTAAATAGTCTCGCATTAAATAGTCTATGAGGTCAATGAAAGCCACATCTGAGTGCTTCTGGTACTATAAAGAACCACTCAGCAGTTGCTCAGTAATAAATACACAAACTCAAAAATTAAATTTAGTAAATATGGTTATGCATTCTACGTAAGTCTCAAGTTCTGTGTTAAAATCATATATGTAGGATTTTCTAGCTAATTATCAAAGTATTAAATGCATTTTCAAACGTACTGTAAAACCAGTTCCTCAGTTACTCGATAGATGGCACTACCAATCAGCGTCATGTGATAGGTGCAGAACCCCTATTTTTGAACAAAACTGAGCGATATTTCGTTCTCGCTCTCTTTCATCCCACTTTTCGCTTCTCTTCTCCTCCGCTCTTCCCTCGTTGAAGGTGAACTTCGAACACCAACGCGCGTTCCAACGTCTATCGCCGATATGGATTAAATTATGCCACCATCTATCTTTCTTAGAAGAACTGTTAATTAAAAATATGTCAAATTGTACACAGAAGCTTTTGCATATAGTTTTCCTGCATCTCTCCTTCTAATATAAACGAAGTAAAACAACTTCAAGCCTCATCCTCGAATTTCTACGAAGTCATCATAGAATCCGGTAATGGAATTACTCTCCTACACAAACCAATCCTTTGCGTAAGAGCAAACCAGTGTAGCTTCGGGATGTACAGTTTCAACTACCGTTCTACATATATATGAAAATATGATTATGCGAAAGAAAATATAAAATAATTATATTTTAAAATTATAATAATAAAATTGAAATGTGATAAAGCATTAATAAACTATACAACACGTAACCAAGATCTTTTTCTCCTATATTTGAAAAAAGATGGCGTTGAATTTGATAAAACCATTTACAGAAATTGTGTGAAATAATGATTGGTCAAATGCGAACGGTATGTCGACTTCACAAACCTCATTATGAATACAGTTTTACAATACAGTAATCTCTTTTTAATACGGTACATTCCTTAATTATACCAATCGAACCGCTCGCTCTCAGATTCTTTCATCCGGATTCGCGAGTTTACTGGCCTTGACCTCCAGGTCACGACACAGAGTTGCTCGCATTTTCGCCCAGTGTTTATCACCACTGTCTTTTCAGAATAGTATTTCTGGTTTACTAATGGGTTATACATCGCTTTTGTACAACATAACCGCCGTGTACGTAAATTGTACTCTACAGTAATATGTTCTCAAAGACCCAGCAGAAGCTTTTCTAAGAGCTAGTAAAACAAAAAGCGTAAACATATGCTAGAGTAGCTCGTCTCAACTTGTTATAACTGTCATTGTACTGAAATTAATTTTTCTTTTATACTGTGTTTTTTTTATCAACACAAGAACATTTAATTAAAATAATGTTCGATGTTTAAACATAATTTTGTAGTTGCCAGAATAAAGGAACCCTTTGTTAGATAATTATATCGTCTACACAAGATCATAATGTGCGTAAACACATTAAATAAACGTTATATATATATATATATATATATATAACGTTTAATAATAAAATTATATATATATATATATATAACGTTTAATAATAAAATTATATATATATATATATATATAACGTTTAATAATAAAATTATATATATATATATATTTGGTATCCCCATTAAAACTAAAACTATATTAACTCTCGATAAACTTGCATGACTGTGGCCTCGAATGCAACGAATTAAACGAGCTTCATGTAATATGATGTATCGAAAATTAGAATAAAACATTTATAAAGAGGAAAAGTTCTGAAATAATAATAGTAATAAAACAGATTTAAAATTTCAATAAGAGAGCCGCACTTATCAACAAATGCAGCTCAAAGGGCAGCATTTCCCTCCCTTGGCCTATGATATGTGAATGTGATTGTTTATTTACATCGCATTCAGAAGCAACACGAGGACTTTTGGCAATAGACCTTGTAATTTTGAGCGTCTGTCAAGTAAAGAGGAGGATATATGAGCTGGCACCTCCTTCTCGAAAATTCCACTCCACGCCAAAGGAAGGACTTGGGACCTCGACCAGATTTACTATGCGTCAGCCCCACTACACGGAGGGTCTTTTGGGGGAACAGGGTTCTAACTCACCACCCGACGAAAACAATGCCGGCCGTGCGTCCGCGACCATGACCACTAGGCTATCGTGGCCCCTTGGTTGATGATAAGCTTTATAACAATAACGTCACGGCTCTTATTTAGAAGAAAGAATGGAATATGAAAATGTTCTTATCTCGAAAAAATTGTATATAAAGCGTTTCGTAAATCGAGTATCATTGGGAATCATGTAAACAGAAAGTTACGAATCAGCACTAGTTATCGAAATTCTTTCCTTTTTCTGTTCAAAAAAAATTTTTTTTTCAGAGAGATAACTGCTGAGATCCTTCCGAGCATTTTAAACCTCTTCGAAATCCCGATCCGATACACTACCGAGAACATGAAAAATTCCCTGATCCATGTTGCAATGGCAATACCTCCATCAACTACCCAAGGTCGGGTCAGTTCTAAAGAGGAGGTTAGGAAGTCAAGATCGAAAGCTGAGAAAAAAGCACCTTCACCTCCTTTAGGTGAGGAGGCCCATGACCTTAACGAAGACAGACGATGCGCCGGACCTTGGTCCTTTCCTCTCTTACGAAACCCACGTAATAAGCCGGACTCGTTTTCAGTTCAAGAATTCAGGGACAGTAAGCGCAGTCCCTGAACTCGCGATGCTAGTTACTTACACGCCGCTCTTTTGCTGTTGTGGTGATAATTGTTCGAACGAAAATAAACAAAGTGGAAGGACAAAAATATCAAAAGCAATTCAGGTCACAGGAATCCGTAACACGAGCAGCAAACACGTGATATAAATTAAATGAGTTCGGGCAATGATTGTTAAACTTTTTCTCAACATATCTCTTGGATGGGGCAGTTAGGATTTTATGAGACCCCCTTATAGAATTTCCACAAACAGTGGATTTGAGTAAATTATATTTTTTAAAAATTAAGAGGAATAGGAAGACGACTCTTTTCCACATTTGAAAATGCGATTTCTGATTCAAAACAGTTCAGACAATTTAAATTTGGATTAAGGAAAAAAAGTTTGTTTGATAGATATTCCGCGATGTCGCGGGATTGATGCACATTAAATTTTCGAGGCTCCTAATCCTCAAGTTGGCGGGGGGTGGAAGCTTAAAGAGTGGGATTGTGACGGCACCGCTTCACGCTTAGGATCTGATCCATCGAAATTCTTTAAGTAATTAGTTAATAAATAGTCAGACAGGCAAATCTGTAAACTATGTTTATTCAGTTCAATAATAATAATAAGTAAATGTTTGTATTACGAATGCGGAGCAGTAAACCAGAGATGTAACTGAAAATTCTACTCATCTCAATAAATACATAGTTGGATCTCAGTCAGGAACATTATTTATTTACAGGGTCCGTGACAAATATCAGCTATTTGACGATAACCTAAGTTTCTTACACCAATATCGTGAGCTCCGCCTTCTCCCTTCGCTTCAACAAACTATCTACATATTTATTTCTAAAGATAAGAGTATGTTTATGGTAACTGAACTTAAGTTTATTTTTCAATCGTTAATTTTTCATATAATACGATATAAACATAAAGTCATTGTATAATAATGAATTCTTAATTCATATTGTACCTTGTATAATCCTTATATATAAACTTGAAAATTTGTAATATTACCAGTTTCGTAAATTTCAGTGATTTTGATGAAATGAGTAGTACTTCAAAATTTTTTTCCGAACATGTTCAACTAAAGGAATCACATAATAATACTATTTTCTCTATAGCTCTTATCCTTAAGCAACAGAAGGAAAAGGAAATGAAATCGTATCTTAAAAATTTCCTTTCTAAAATTAAAATAAAAACTCTTAAGAATTTAGCAGTTAAATGTTAAGAAAACCCAAAATATCATGAAACTTTTTTTTTTTAACTCGCATCATCATGAAGTTTTATTGCAACTCGAATTACCACAAAATTTTTTAAACTCAAATAACTGTGAAATTTTTAAAACTTGGTATTGATTTGGTTCATTTAAAAAAAAAACCTGTTAAAATGAAAACTGTGCTTTTTTAACTTAAAGAAAGCAACTGAAAGAAAAACAAAATAACAGCATTTTCGACTACCAATTTATTAGAATGTTTTATTCGAGATAGTTAACCAGAGCCAAAAAATAACCAGTCTTTTGCAGAGGTTTTAGCAAAATTGTTCAATTTCGCATCAGTAGAAGTTTTTAACAGCACTTTTTAAACTTATTAGTACACGTCTTCATAATTATTAGACAGGAAATATTTTAATGCAAAAGTAGGTTTAACAACCTCATTCCTAATGAGGGTTGCACTTCTGTAATAATATTTGCTTAAAGTCTTGAGATGATGGTGATATTTACTC
>BMAW01081883.1:104449-119535 GCA_019974015.1 Nephila pilipes | reverse complement strand
TTTTTTTTTTTTTTTTTTTTTTTTTTTTTTTTTTACAAAATAATAGCTTTTAAAGGAGATGATGTTATTAACAGCATTAATATGTTCAAATAGTGTCGTCAGCTTAAAGTGTCAAAAAAAAAGTCGAAATCGTTGTTTTGGCTTGAAAAATAAGGTCTTCAGTCTTTTGGGATCATAAAGGTTAGGATTTTTACTCCCTGAAGAAACCGTTAATGACGAGCGGTACTGAGAATCTCTAATAAAATTAAGGTGGGTGATACAGAACAAAAAACTGTGAATGTGAACAAAGAGAGAGAGGGCTTGTTGCGTGACAATGTAACAAACACTCTAGTTCTACATGGCAATGCAACTCCACGCTACCAACACCACAAAACAACTCTCTCTCAACTCTCATCCCTCTAATAGTCTTAATCTGTCACTTTCTGATTTTCAATTTTTCGCATTATTATAGTTGTTTATGGGGGGGGGGGATGTACCGCCGATTTACGGTCCAAAGTGTCATTAAACAGTGCGTCAAATAGCGATGAGTGATTTTTTTTGACAAAGGTATAAGTAAGCTCATCTCTCGGCTCACGAAATGTATTATGAAGGAAGGCGACCATGTCGAAAAATTGAATTCGTTAAGTTTGTGTGTGAATTTGTAAGTTTTTTAAATATAACAGGTCAATTGAACAGTCCCCGGCCTGACACATAGATGGCGCTACTAGAATTAAATCCATATGTTTTGTAGTTAGCCCTCAAAAGATGCGTGTATAAATTTGACAGCTGTCGGATCATTGGCTTGTGAATTATAGCATTTTGAGTGAAGCAACTTTTGTTATTGTGAAAAAAATGGATAAAAAGGAATTTCGCGTGTAGATAAAATATTGCTTTTTGAAGGGAAAAAATACAGTTGCAGCAAATACTTGGCTTGATGCCTAGTTTCCGGACACTGCCCCAGGAATATCAACCATCAAGGATTGGTATGCTAAGTTTAGACGTGGTGAAATGAGCACCGAAGACGGTGAACGCAGTGGACGCCCAAAAGAGGTTGTTACCGACGAAAACATTAAAAAAATCCACAAAATGATTTTGAATGACCGTCAATTGAAATTGAATGAAATAGCAGACACTCTAAAAATATCAACTGAACGTGTACATCATACCATTCACGAATATTTGGGTATGAGAAAGCTCTGTGCAAAGTGGGCGCCGCGCGAGCTCACTTTTAACCAAAAACAACGACGAGTTGATGATTCGGAGCAGTGTTTGAAGATGATCAAGCGTAATAAACCCGAGTTTTTGCGTCGATATGTGACAATGGATGAAACATGGCTCCATCATTTCACTCCGAAGTCCAATCGACAGTCATCCGAGTGGACTGCACACGATGAACCCGCTCCAAAGCGTGGGAAAACGCTACAGTCGGCTGGCAAGGTTATGGCGTCTGTATTTTGGGATGCGCATGGAATAATTTTCATTGACTACCTTGAAAAAGGAAGGACCATCAACAGCGACTATTACATAGCGTTATTGGACCATTTGAAGGACGAAATCGCCGAAAAACGGCCGCATTTGAAGAAAAAGAAAGTGCTGCTTCACCGAGACAATGCACCGTATCACAAGTCAGTGAAAACGATGACAAAAATCCATGAATTGGGCTTCGAATTGCTTCCTCATCCACTGTATTCTCCTGATCTGGCACAAAGCGACTATTTCCTGTTCTCAGATCTAAAAAGAATGCTCACTGGGAAGAAATTTTCGTCGAATGAAGAGGTGATCGCCGAAACTGAGGCCTATTTTGAAGCAAAGGACAAATCGTACTACAAAAATGGTATCGAAAGTTGGAGGGTCGCTATAATCAGTGTATCACCCTTGAAGGGAATTATGTTGAATAAAAAAAACTAATTTTGCCAAAAAAATGTGTTTTACTATGGTAGGCCGGGGAATTTCCAATTGACCTGTTAAAAAATAGTTATATATATAAATTTCAATTTTTTTTTACATGATATCGATGTATTTTGTAATATATCTTCAATCTAAGGTGTTTAATTAAATAAATATTTAACTAGAAATAATATTTACTGAATTCCAGATACATATTGTGAATTAAACTTGACACGCATTCTGAACACATGTCTTCTAAGATAAAATGGATATATATATATATATATATATATATATATATATAATGTTAAGACTTTCTTTTAATTATTTTAACTAGAGCTTATTTATGTTTATAAAACAGTCGAAGCCGATTTCATTTTTAAGTAATTATTTTATTGTAGCGGAGAGAGACCATTTTCCCACGGCGGGAATTACGCAATTCCGTCGTTGGATAAAGATTATGAGAGCAAGAGTGTAAAAGCAAGAGAGGTTTTTCACTGTGTTTTTGGTTATATAGCAGGGAAATTTCCCTATAAACGTCATAGAACATATGGAATGAATGGAGGGATTTCGAGGAATCGCTTAGTTTCTGACAGCGGAAGGTTACAACCCCAACATTACACCTTCCAAACCTTTTCTTCTGAAGATGAAAAAGAACATCAATGGGTAGAATTTTCGTTCTGAAGGAGAGGTTAAGACTTCCAATAAGGCTTGGTGTTGACAATAACCACCGGGAAATTCTTTTCCGAAGCGTTTGTCCAATTCGTCATACGTCGGTGCATATGTGTGGTAAGTGATAATTACAATGTGAAATAGTGAATAATGTATTACGCAAAGAATACATGCACCTTTCAGCACAACAAGAATTAAAAATTGGATAAAAAAGAAAACAGGTATGGCCATAGAGTATTAAAGTTTTAATCACGCCTTTTATATTTGTCTGTTAATAGCAGTTATTGTCTAATAATAAATTGTTATAAAAGGAAAAAAAAATTCTTACTTCTGTTATCTTAATATTTTTTCTTACTACTAGATTAATTAATCTATATTTATATATTCTCCAGGACTCTCACCCCAACAACTAAAAACTTTTAATTCAAGTTAGTATTGTATTCAAAGTTAGTATTGTATTCAAAGTTAGTATTGTATTCAAATATACAATTTGCTTATAAGAGAGCATTCAATTAAGGATTTTCTATTATTCCATCAAAAATGACATTTGTTATTTTAGGAGTATTAATACATTAGATAATTACTGCAACTTTTTATTTGTGCCCCTTAATGAGAAGATTTTAGCATTTTTCTGACATTTTGATCTCTTTTCAGATTTAAAAAAAATCTGCTTTACATATTTCAATTCATACAGAAATTTTCATAAAAATTATAAAATAATTACAAAATAAAACAAAATTTTAAAAACTATCATTATTTATTAAACATTAATGTAAATCTTATTTTGCATGTTTAATGAATTTCTCGCATTAAAATTCCTTCAAGTGAATAGTAATTTATTTATTTATTTAATAATCTTTCAAAAGTAAAAAAATTACAATATCTAGGTAACTTCTGTTGCAAATCAGCTTTTTTCATATTTTTGTGATGGATTCTTACAGGTAGTTAAAGAATATTGTGACTAAAAAGTTTTTTCAATAGAATTCCGTTTTTAGTTTTCCAAGGGGCTATTATTTTAGTTAACGAAGAAAACGATAACCCAAGTTGGTTTCATAATAAAGTGCTTTCTGAATATACGTTCTAATGAATGAATTCGATTGTAAATAAATTAAAGAGTGAGTGAATGAATAACTGAATGAAAGATTGATTTTGTAAATAAAAAAGAGTGTATGTGAATAAGAAATGAATGAATTAAAGAGTGAATTAATCAATCTGTCGAATCATCGATCAAATTTCCGTTTTGTTTTAATATTATAGTTTGGTTTAATTCTAAAATTTAATTGAATAATTGAGTAATTATTTTTAAATTCGTAAGCACCTTTGATGACTAAATCTGTTCTTTGCAAAACTTCGCATGGAACATTTTTATGTATATTTAAAATTTTGTTTATGAGTTCTACCTTTCCAAATTAAACCAGAGTTGAAACACCCCTGTACTACTATATTAAATTAATCGTTCCATCCTTAATCAGTAATTAAATAATCTCTAATGAATAGTCCAACAAAGTAAGGACTAAATTGTATTTGTTCGAATCTTAGAAAAGCCCAAAACTCAATATGCTTATTATAACGTCTGTGGATTAGTCCATACACACATCCTAATCTAAAATTATTATTAAAAGATACTTAACTGAGCGATTCTCATCCTGTAGGACGCTCTTCCTAGGGTTAGTCATAACACATAAATGGGAGACACGAACATATAGAAAAAAAATATTACTCAAAATATTTATTAATTTACCTAATGGTAGCAAAATAAAATACATTCTGACATAATAAAAAATAAAATATACATTTATACTGATATTGTGCTCTTATAAATAATATTGTATCTGTATTACTCTATCTATTTAATAATTGAATCATTAATATTCAATTTTAAAAAGTTCATTAATGATTAGTGACTCCCTTTGGTCTGTCTTGCCAATCAAAAGTTTTTCGAAGGAAGGTTTAAAATCAGAAATGTTGCGTCAAGGTCGTGTAGACGCTCCAAAATGTTCTAGATCAATCGGAAATTCTTAGGGAAGCCCCGAAATTGTCCGATATGGGGCACGTAAGACATAGAAATAAAGAAAGGTTTCCATTCTGGTTTTGTCAATGCAGTGGACTGCTGTTGTCCAATATCAATCAATTTGCTTATTCTTAGAATTAGTAAGGATTTTATTTAAGATCATGTGTAGTAACATTAGTGTAAGAATATCCAATGATACAAAACTTAAATAAGTTCTTAGTTTAAAAAATAAGCCTGAATTCAAATTTTTAGAAGAAAAAAAATGGGACACATAAAGTTCTTTTTATCTCCAATACATTTTTGCTTGAAGTTTTTCAAAATATTCCAATGTATGCATTACGACAAATATGTTTTTGTTTCTCTATTATTTGCTGTAACATAGATTTGTGTTTTTTTCTTCCAACTCTGATAACAGTGTAAAATTTCTAAAATCTTTCAAAATATTTACAGAAGAAATGAATTCTCAGCTTGTTATTAAAAGATAAATAGTTACCTTGACATGTTTTCACTTTCAAATGATTTTGCTTTTTAAAGTGTTTTCTCTTTTTTTTCACTTTCTTCCACTTTCACACTTTTCAGAAACACTGCTACAGCCCTCAAACTACACGAAAGGAGAGTATAAAATAATTTTAAGTATAAACAACGTTTGTATGAAATGTTAAAATGTTGTAAGCTTGTTTTTAAAAATATATGCAATATATATGTATTTGATTAATGGAATTGAATATTCTACGAAGTAGATAAAATAGTTGAAATTTAAGGTTACATTTTAGTAAAAGCAATTGAAAGCAAAACATATTCAAAATAAAATGCCAAATAAACAGTCGTCGAAGACAATGAGACATCCTTTTCAACTTCAATAATTTTAACGCCAGCTGTACAAAATCGGAATCAATATTAATGGCTCAATAAGGATTAAATTCTGATTAGGATAGATTAACTAATTAATGTATTTAACATACTCAGTTAATAACTAAAACCAATTTTCTCTCTGTAGGACCTAATTTTGTACTATATTAGATAAAAATAATAATCGTTAAATCTCTATACACGATTCCGTTTTCTGTAAACGAATCACAGTATTTTCCACGTTTTTTAATTAGACGTGAAACACCGATCGCTGATAAAATTTATTATTGTTCACTTTCCAATATAATTTGAAAATTAGCATTTCCTGAACTACTAGAAGGATTGCATTGAATGTTGGTTTTAAGGATCTTATAACATGAGGAATCTTATGTATAAAAAGTACTGTTATTTGCAGTTTTCTTTTTTGAAAATGTATTTAAAGTATATATATATAACGAGATCTCTTAAACTTAATTTAATTTCCTAATTTATCCTATATTTTAACCATCATAGTAAGGAGTTCATCTTTATTTCCTGATACAATTCCTTTTATTTATTTATTTTTTTTAATTTCTTTATTATTCATGTAATTCCTGAATCTGCTTGGATCAGCTATTCTCACTTTTGAAGTAATAAAGTTAATCCCTACTACACATTTAGTTTCCATATAAAATACCTAAAGATTTCTACATCTGTTATCATGTGATCTAAATGATCCTTTCTTTAATATCTCTTACATATAAGACCATTTGCAGTATTCTGTAAATTGTTTTGTAAGGTTTCACCAGCTTTTGCAATACCTTAAAGCGGAAAACAAAATTCCTTAAAAGTATAGCTTATCTTTTCTTCATATCAAAAAGAATATATTTAATACTTTTAATATTTAATTCTTTTTTTCATATTTATTAAAAATATAAATTTTATCTTTAATAATATGCATGTCCATACATTTTCTCTTGCAATTTCTTCTCCTATTTTTTTATTATTATTAACGTTGAGTATTTGAAAACATTGAGTATTTTATAATTTTAAATCCCATAAAAATATTCTTTATTGAATCTTTATTTAAAAATTTGAATCACATTTTTATCAAAAGGCAAAATTTTAAGACTGTATAGGTATATAGTATTGAAAGCCCAAATACACTAATTTTTTTCATTCCTTAAACCTTCTGTGTGTATGTGCACACTACCAATAATTGTGGAAAACCTAATCTTACAGTCAAAGCTCTGCTACAACAAATATACCTTTATTCATTTTCTTTCAACAGTATTGGTATTTTCATTTTTCATAATCTCTTTTTCATATATTTTTTGTAGTTTTAATTTTAATTTTTAATACAATTTCGCTTCTTTTGAAAATTTCTCTATTTTATAATTTTTTTCTTTTATAGTTAAATTTCAATATTTTATTCTTAATAATTTTACTTTGTGTAGATTTTTTATATGTATATTTACAAGAATTAGTGTATTTGTTTACTCAATGGTACATTATTGATTTCCCCCATTTTGCTTTATTTTTAATTATGGAGATAATTTTTTATTTTAATTTTGTGATGTATAGCAGAGTGAAAAAGTCCGTTATACATTTAAAATGCCTTTATTGAATTTAACTTATTCATCATAAGAAGTAAGTCTGATTGGGTACACACGTGCCGCTCTCTAAGGAGACAAAGACAGAATGCAGAGTTTATAGCCGGAGAAAGAAAATCCCGGTTATCGAATCCAAAGTATCATAGACATTACGTGATTTATAATTTAATAATGTAAATCCATAAATCTGATTTATAAGGAGTTGAATAGCATTTGGTAAGCGGTTAAACGGAATTTAGTTAAGGTGAGAAAAGACTTTCAAATGATAGAAATAGAGGAAGCGAGATAATGGGTCATCCATATTCTCCTCCTCCAAAATTTGAATCTGTGGCTATTCTCATGTGGATCGGGCTTACGAAATTGTAGGGAAATTGTTTATTGTTTAAAATATACCGTAATTTAGTATTCTATATAGATTCTGGGTTAAAAAGCATTTCTGTACATATTAATATAAATCTACTAAAATAAAAGAATATATTTAAGTGTTTGCCTCAGAAATTGAGATAGAAAAATCGAGCAATAATGAGAATAATAAACATATTGCAAATAAAGCCAAATTTTACAAATATACAGGCAATTAATCAAATGTAATATGGTTGTGAGTTAAAGTATACTATAGAAATATTTGGAAAAATTGCTAGTATTATGACGAATTATACTTGCTTGAATCACTCATCAATTTATATTTTAATTTCTGATTCTTCAGCAGCAGAAGTTTCTTAAGATTTCAACGATGTGGTCGATCTAATTTCAATTTAATACATGAATGATTCTTGTTAATACACCCTTCACCAGTTTTGCTTTTAGCTAATAAATGGTCATGTTGGTATGTAATGTTGAAAGTTGCAATATTTACTTAGCTCTTGATTTTATCTTCACTTGCATTCGAAACATTATCAATACATTTGTTCTGATTTATATTTAAATTGTAATTTCCATGTAAATTCATGATGCAACATTAACTGATCGTGGTTTTAATTCTACCATTATTTTGAAAAATGGTCATATTTACTCAGACTATTAATAAGCGAAACATTCTATATTTATTTAAGCCTATCAAAGTGTATGGTAAATCAGTGTTGAAAACGTACATCTTGATAATTTTATATATTTCCCCTATCTTTAAGTTATATAGCACATTTTATTTGACTTTATTGCTCCTTCAGTTTTACATATGATTAGAGTTTCACATGTGAATTGTGTCTTTAGTCGGTATTTAACTAAATTCAGAGGTATTATCAATATTATCGACCGTTTATCGATATCACACTCCAGTGATTTAGAAAATTGTTGTAAATGTTTTAAATTTTTATGTGTATGGATACTTGTAATTGTGTTATATATTAAAACTTTAATTTTGAATCAAATATTGGGTTTTAATATAGTTAGGATTAGGCACTTCTTGGTTGGTTTTTTGAACTTAAAAATTTTAGCCCAATGAAGCATTCATTATACGTTGATTTGCACAAAATTAAATCGGTAGAGGTGATAATGAACTTAAGAATGGATCTTTGTTTGTGGGTGGAAAGTCCTGGGTCTTACCCAAAAATTGCCACCTAAATTTCGTATCGGTTGGTCACTGATTCGTCAAATTTTGTCTGAGTCTTAAGGAAGATAAAAAGGTATAAAACAATTATGTGGGTTTCTTGGCCTATACACAGGTTGATAGATTAGAGGTACAGAAGGTCTTATCTACATCTACACACTTGTCTGTTCTTTTGGTAAATTTCCCAACCCCATCTTTGCACATAACCCGTTGTGTACTATATGCGAATCGGGTGTGAACTGCTGGAATTATATTCATTTTTAAGCATTCACTAACAACAATTAGCCAATTAATTAAAGAGGTAGGGCAATTAATTAATGTAATTATCCTGATCTCATTAAGTAAACATTCAATTTATGTTTCCAGAATGAATTTTGTCTCAAACTTTAGTTCTTCAATATTTTTTCACATTCATTCTGTATCTTTAGTCTTATAAATACTTGAATTAAATCTTTCTATCATTAAAAGTTATATATATATATATATATATATATATATATATATATACACGAGTGTTTAAGTGTGTATGTTGATAAATTGAATCTATCACATCTTTCTTTTTTCAATATTTCTTAATTCTTCTTTCACCTTTAAATACACTGATTTTCCCTTTTGATTCGCTCGTGTTATATTATATCATAAGCCCCTTTTAACTGCTGAATTAAAAAAAAATTATTTCGGTGAACTCTCATTTTCTCTTCCATGTGAGTATATAAGCATTCTGCTTAATATAAAGCTCTCTTTCTCAACTGAAACTTGCTATGTGAGCCCCGTACCATCACGTGCTTTATTTCGTCATGGCATGGAATTGTGTTAATTCATAAAATAATCCAGAATTGTTCATTGAAACCAATCATTCATTACTTATGACGATTTTCGTATTTTGCTGAATATCAACATCAATAATATCATTGCAAAGATGTGTCATAAGCAGCCATAATGATTGGCGCGGAAACCCCGAATTTCATCATGCTAACTGGATAATACTTTGTACTATAATTTCGATGGATTTCAACAAAAATATGGAAAAAGCCAAGACATTTCCTTTATCTCTCTTAAAGTTGTTCTTCATGAAAAATGCGAATTTTGTTCCAGTAAGTCCCTGCCCAATGGGAACAAAAGTTACACCATAAAAGAAAAAGGAACAAATACAAATATCTTTACTTAAAAATTGGATTGTTTAAAGTACATTTTTATTTCTCCTCTTAAAAAAAATATTGTGTTATAGGAAGCTTTACAAATTAGCAAGCACACCCTGGTTCTTCTAGAGAAGTAAAAATAAATTTGTGTTCCAGCACGTGTGTTCAGTAGTGAGAGACAGAGACAAAATTTTAAGTGCGTATTTTTTTTTTTTATTTATTATTCAGAATTCTAGCGTATAAATTCATGATTCTTAATTAAGTACTAAAATTGCAAAGTTTGAATTCCTTTTTTTAAAAAAATGGTGATGGTGTGTGAGTGATTATTTTGTTATAAATTAATATTTTTATTTCATGTATAATATTTTGAAATTTATAATATTACAAAATTTTAAGTTCTAATTTGTTTATCCTGTATGAAATACTTTTATTGTTGCATTTGCAATTTAGGAAAAAATTACAAAAATGAATACAAAGGCTCTGCGCATCACTGTATAATGTATTCCCAATCAATGATAAGTTAGGATGATTTTTCTCAAAATAACTTCGAACAGTAAAGAATATAAACATAAATGAAAAATGAATAAGTAACACAATCAATTCCCATAATTCTCTGACCTTTGCAGGTAAAACATTCTAATTCGGACTGTCCGTAGAGAATAAATGTGAATAGTAAGACAACAAATATTCAAAATATAGATAAACAATTCAGGTTTTGTTTGTTAAGGACATGTATAATGTTGGTGTTTTGAACCCATCATGATTATCCTGTTGACGAAAGAAATTAAAGATAAGGTAAGAAACCATTTCAGGCTAATCAGTGAAAGAAATAAGAAAAATTCCCATTTGAATTTATAACTCAAATTTTTCAAAATAATGTTATTTTTCTGTTGAAAATAAAATTTTGTTTCATGTACGCAAATTTGATACTCTTACCCAAATTAGCATTTTTGAAAAGTGTAATCCATACCATGATGACCAACCGAGGAATATTCATCAGAATTTTATTTTAAACAGTGTTTAATGCATTGAGTTTTTTGAAAATTTAATACATTAATTTTTTTTTTTTTCAAAAAATTACTCCATGAATTAAGTAATAGTCAAAAGAGTTTCTTAATGTTTAAAAAAGACATAACAGAATTTCCACATTCACTGGGTCATCAATAATCCTGGTCGAGATATTGTACCAGATATTGTACCAATCAAATTGAAAGGGGAGGGGGAAGTAATTATAAATCTATTTTATCACTTTTTATTTAGTTTCTTAATTCCAAAACTTTTCTTCTGTTTTTAAATATACTGATATCCTTTTCAGAAATCGTACGCGTTATTTTATAGTATATCACGACTCTTTTTCATTGCTAAATTAAAAAAGTTATTATAGAAAATTCCCTTTTACCTCCCTATATTCATTCTGTTTGATCTAAAACTGTTTTTCTATACTGACACTTGCTGTGAGATCCTTATAACCTCGTGAGCTTTATTTCATCATGGCTTATATTTTAAATGCATAAAACGCAAGCAAACTTCAATTACATATAACGACTGCCTAATTTTAATGAATATATATATATATATATATATATATATTAATTTCTTTAAGAATTTGGTGTGTCTTTAAAAATTGAAGGAAATTTTGTAACTCTTGGAGCAAAAAAAAAAAAAAAAAGATTTGGAAAATTATTGGTAGAATTTTTTTAGTATCAATTCTTCCTGACTTTCATTTTACATTAGAGATCTCATGTTTTCAGTGCTTGTAACTCTGAAAATTCAATCAGAATTTTACCAAAATTAAAATTTATGCTCTTTTCATACTGAGACATCAAATAAGCAAAAAGTTTGAGATTTTTTAATGATAAAATACTTTTTTAAAAGTGAATAAAGTACGTTACTTAAAAACTAATTAACTCATTATTCCACATCATAAATTAGTTTTTTTTTTAGCCATTAACATTCATACGATTTTGTAATGCTGCCAAGCGATGAAAGCTATATAAATTATTAAGGATTATAAACATTTTTTTTAACGATTGGGCTTAATAAGATATAAAATTTCTTTAGAAGAACAGTGCGTTGCTTTTGGTTCTTCAAAATTCTGAAATAAAACTATTTGCTACATAATTATTCAGGGAAAAGAACGTTCATTTATAACAATAAGCATCCGAATGCAGCAATAGGCATTTAAAAAACATGTCAAAAACTATAAAACATAATTATTTATGTAGCCCTAATATGTTGTTTAGTGTATTTTTAATAATGTTAATTACATTTATATAATGTTCTGTGCCTAAAGTTTCATTAAAAATTTTTAAAAAGTTTTGCTTCTAATAGAGCAAGATAAAAACCTGATTTTCATCACGCTACATTCGTTATTTTTATCAGTTATTATTCCGTAAATTAGTAACACCTAAACTGCCAATCTACCATGTTAGAATTAGTAAGATACTTGAACTCCATTTTACTGGAAGTAGTTGGATATTAAAAACTATTTCATTGTCTCCTTATACACCTATTTAGATTTATCAGATATTTATACTTTGAAACTGTTTCAACGCTAAAAATATAGAAGTTAATAAAACGAAAAATCTTCGTTCAGTCCCATTACATATGATGAATACATTTTTTGTTGCTTTATAGTTATATTAGGAATAATATTGAAAAGGAAATTTTAATGGTCAATGCAATATATTTAATAGTTTTTAATAGTCTAACTTAAGATTATTAAAACTAATATGGAAGTCACATATGCAACACGAAGCTGATTACAAAATTTAGCAATTTATACCACTCATTATCCCTTAAGAGAAAACTTACTTATTCAATAATTTATGAAAGAATGTCAATATCATCATTTTTATCTTAATATATGATCTCCAAATCTCCAAAACTTCTTTATTTCTGATGAAAAATTAGGATCACATACAATGTTTAGAATCTAATGAGGAATTCGTTCAAATTAATCAGGAGTATAATACCTACATTATGCACTTGAAGAAAGAAATACATTAAATATAATGTATATACTATATCCACATTGTTATGAAAATTAAGAACTCCAATCTTTCAAATACCTTTCCTCAAACGCAAAAACACGTTGTGTAATTTATACTCCCCGTCCCTCAGACATTAAAATGTTTGTCGGGTATCCTATCCTTACTGTCTATTTCCGCCACAGCACCGTTCGCAATAACCCTAGGTGATTCTTTAAGTACACAACTGTTTTATATTGTCTTTAAATACACTTTACTTTGAGTATTTTTAAGAAGAAAAGCAAACAAAGTTTGAGAGCTGTTACCACATCCGGTTCGCTAACAGCTTCCTGTTTAGTAAGCTCTTTCTTCCGATTCTCTAAAATGTTATCTAATTTTATCTTTTTGATACGTGTGTACTATCTCCTCAGAGTAAAAATTTGTTGGACATATTTATAATCCTAAAGACTAAAAAAAAAAAAATGTATTAAAATAAAGGATAATTAATCGTATTTTGTGCTTCGATTATTTTCAAATAAATTATGTCATTTAATACTAATATATTCGTCGAATAAATTTTGATGAATTTATAAACAAATTTAATTCACGAATACAAAATCTTGAAATTTATTCACGTGTATAAAATAACTGTAAAAGTATTTTTATAGCATATTAAAATGTAGGAGAAAATTAATTGTACTTTAAAAATTCAAATTTCAAAAAATTCTTCATTGTTTCTGAGTTAAGAGGACTGGGAAAAAAATCTTCTGGTAGTAGTGAGTGGTTCAAGCACTTCACTGTATAGAATATATATATATATATATATATATATGTGTGTGTGTGTGTGTGTGATAGTAATTCAATTTAACAATATAGCAATTGCAGTCTTAGATTCTTAGGAAGAGTTCAGTCCTTTTATAAATAACATAATATATTCTTGTTGAAAATATTTTATATTAGGGAATCGTAATTGGACATGGAACAAGCATTTGGCGACAGGAGAATTTACACCTAGGGCGCAGAGCTACCCGTACGAGTTGAACTTAAACACAGCGAAGAGACTCAAATGGTGCGCAAAAGCAAGATATTATACTTATCAGTCTCTGACATCATTTGGAATTTTCTGGAAGTTGATGTAGCTTCAACGAAAGAAAGTTAATTGATGTTAATTTGGATTCGACATATGTATATATGTGTAAAGAGTACAATCTAGTAAAAAAGGTAAATATTTTGCAAATTATAATGTTTTACCTAGAGCTATCTAGTACAAATACCTACAATTTGCTTAACATATCTGAGATTTATGATTAGATATGAATGAAATTTAAAGTTTAGGCTTTGTTAGGGGTTTTACTGAGCAATTCTGCAACAAAAATTGGGACCCATTAAGCGAAAATTTATTTCAGGACTTAATTGCTCGTGTTAAGTGTAAGTTGATTAATGATTTTGTATTGAACTTGTATCCCCCCCCCATAAGGCTTCCATCTCTTTCTATTATCAATCATTAATTAAAATGTCACAAATCAATACAATCACAAACAAAATCAAACCAGTTAGTAACACCCCTTGACTTTATTTACAACTCAAAGTAATCAAATTAAACTATGTGTAATATCAAACCTGTAGATTATTCCCTACCCACATTCGAATCTAAAAATTAATATTATGACTAGGTATTTAATTAAATTAAATTAATTAATTTAATTTAACATTATAAATATAAACAATGGTTAACTTTGAGCCATGCTAAATAACATAAATTTAATCCAAAAGTAATGAGAACTTCAGAATTTTTCAAGGATGTCTTTTTTTATAATTGTACAGCCTAATACAATGTCTTCTGTATTATTTGAACAAGCCCAATTTCGAGGCCCCCCCCGCCCAGTCGGGAACTTCTTGGGCAGAAATAACTTCAAAAAAAGGAAAGAAAAGAAAAGAAAATTCCTATGAATCGCCCTGGACCGCTATTCATTGTAACTTTGTTTGTAAAATTGCGAGGCAATTGTTGGTAACCTTTGCAACTGAACAAATGTACATCTTTCAAAATTTAATCCAAAACCACCAAATGGGAATTATTTTAGCATGTTTAGGATGTTCTTAATATATAGAGAGAAAACATCAAAATAATTTTTTTTCCTGATTTTTTTTTCCTTTCGTACTTAAAGAACATAAAATAAAATCAACTTACTTCAACTGGAATTTCCCTGAGCATTCTTTCTGTCATTTCAAGCTTAGTGCAATTCCTTTTAAAACTTTTAAGGACACAAAGAAAATTTCCACCTAAACCTAAAGTAAATTGAATTCAAACTTTCAGTACACTCTAACGCTTTCCGATATGTGCCCTACCTTTAACATTTTTTCTCTCTTTTTTTCAGATTTAAAAATTACTTATTATCATTCATATATATATATATATATATATATATATATATATATATATAT
>BMAW01081883.1:46933-104349 GCA_019974015.1 Nephila pilipes | reverse complement strand
GTTTTTGTGCATTAATTGTAAACATTGATGTAAAGAATACCTTTCATTTCATATTGTTAGTATACGCTATTTGAGAAAAGAAAAATTTTATACTTATATAAAGAATTTTTTGAAGAAGAAACAATTCTATTTATAATTGTAACTTTTATTATATATGTAGAGCGTTAAGAAATCGTAAGATACCACTAACAAACTTGTAAATTTTTGAAGAAGACATAAACACTCTATAACAAAAAAAAAAAAAAACTACGTTGCCCGATTATAATGAAATTTCGTATGCAAGGACATCTGGACCGACCACGCCAATAATTAAAATTTAGTGTCCAATGAATGAATAGCGGAAGCTACAGCGCATCGGAACTGCGCACTCAGCAGGTGTATATAAGAGGTGATCCTCAATCGGATGGTCAAATTTTTGGTTGTATTGCGATTCAGAATACCTTTCAACGACTAAAAAAGCTTCGCCACAGGATTCGAGCTCATAATTAGCAACTGTCAGAGTTTGAAAGAGGTTGTATCATTGGATTGAAAGAGGCTGGTTGGGCAAATCAGAGAATCGCTCGTCATATGGGTCGAAATTATGCGGCGATTAGAAAATGCTGGCAAGAATGGGTGGACAAAGGCAGATTTCAGCTTCATGATGGTAGCGGTTGATTTATGGATACAGCACATTGGGAGGACAGAGTGATTGTCAGATCAGCTTTCACAGCACCTGATTCATCGTTATCGACCATCAGACGTGTGAACCGCGCACGAATATCCGCCATTTTCATTCACAAACGGCTGATAGAGCGAAATCTACGCTTATACCAACCGCTACGGCCCTTGCCAGGCACGTTTGCACATTGTCGAGACAGATTACAGTGGTATTTGGCTCGATTAGGTTGGAATGATGCTGACTGGGGACGTATAGTGTTTGGCGAAGACTCCCGCTTCCAACTGTGTCCTGACAATCATCGAAGACATGTCTGGAGACGTCCAGGATAGCGTGCCGATCCTGCGTCCACTACTGCAAGCCACCCAGACCCTCAACCAGAAATTATGGTCTGGGATTCCCTTTCCCTTGATAGTCAACCCCTTTGATCTTTATTAAAGGCACACGTACTGCACAGAGGTACTTCGACGACATTCTGAGACCTGTTTTGCTACCGTTCTTTTTGCAGTCCCTGGCCTTATTTTTCAACAAGATAATGCCAGACCACATATGGCACGTGTTGCTATGAACTGTCTTACAGCTTGGCAAACATTTCTTTGGCCAGCCAGATCTCTCTCCAATAGAGCATGTCTGGGATATGATAGAAAGGCGACTGCATCTACCAGGTATATTGATGACCAAGCCCGACAATTGGAGTAAATTTGTCAAGAAATACCGCAGGAGTTCATCAGGGAGCTGTAGCACTCTATGCCACGTCGTGTTTCAGCTTGCTTCCAGGCTACAGTTGGGTCAACACCTCATTGAGCTCATTACTTTGTAACTATGTAACTCTGAAATAAATCATTCAATTTTTCTGAAATTTTTATTTTATTCTGTTCTGTACATAATTTTCCTATTCACCAATTTTTTTTCTCCATCGAACAACTCCTTCCTAGTGTGTCATTATATATATATATATATATATATATATATATATATAGAGAGAGAGAGAGAGAGAGAGAGAGAGAGAGAGTGTGTAAAATGTCGATGTGCATATTTGAAATCGATCGGAAATTATTTTCTGTATTGATTGAAGCTTAAAAAATGGATCTAAATTTTACAAAAATCCTCTGATTTTTCTAAAATTTGAATAAAGTGTATGTTAAGAAATTCTAAGACCACCTGAGAAGTTTACCATATATAATATACGTCACAACAGAATTATAATAAAACGCGTGCTTTAGTATGTCCTTACTTCCTAATCTGAAAAGCAAAGGTGAAGGCTTTATATATATATAATTGTGCCATTTAAGATTTATTTCAAGATACTTCAAGATAAACAGTTATCTAAGGAAAATGAGAAATTTTTTATTTTAAAAGAGAACTTGTAAATCTGAAAAACAAATAGTTAGCGTTAATGAAGAATTCTAAAACTGCCATTCACGATGCCATAATTAAAAAATGAATCAAACAGAATAAGACTATCTGGAAGAAAAAGATTTTGACAGAACGGAAAAATCAACAATCAATTAAAAAAGGTCTTTCGGTTAATAAAAATTCTAAACGCTGAAGCAAAAATAGTTAATTTGTCGCAGTGTGGAAGAATCTTAAATCAAATATTAAAGCAAAATTTATGAAAGAGAAGATCGCATTGAAGTTATATAAATATCATCAAGAAGGAAGACTTAAACTCTAACAAGGAACGAAGAGTGGAAGCAAATTATATTTTATGAAGATTAAATTTAACTTTGACAGTCCTGATTGTTACAAACACTGCAGGCATGACCTGAGGAAGAAACTGAAAAAGTGTTTCACTCAATAAAGGGAAGAAAGGATCAGTAATGACTTTGAGAGTCTTTAATGACATGATGAGTCGCGCGATTGAAAGAGAATATCGAGACGTCTGGATTCTGCGCAATGGGGGTTGAACTACGCTATATGATCATCTGGTAACTTTTAGGTCCTTATTAGGTGGTACACACTGGATATATTTCAGCAGGACAAAATGTTCATATTTTTTTGTTTTGTTTTTGTTTTTAGACAAGTGATCTAATAATTTGTGTGAACAGTGATTTTTCATATATTTCTTTAGTATTTTTGTTAATTTAATCATTTATAGCTTTATCCAAGCTTATCCGAACCCAATTATATATATTTATATATATATATATATATATATATATATATATATATATATATATTGCTTCTCTTTAAATTGGTTTTTTCTTTTAATTTTCCAGTTAATCAATAAATATTTGTTTCTGTTTTAAATTTAATTTTAGTTTTAATAATTTAATTATTTATAATTAGATTTTTTTGAGTTACATTAATTTCTCTTAGTTTTTTATTGCTTTCTTTAATATGTACTTTTTAAACATTAATGTATGATTTTATTTAGGCGAACTTGTTTATAATTGATATATTGTAAATTATAAATTTGATGTTTCGATCATGTGTTATATATATATATATATATATATATATCACAGTATCATAACTCATTTGTTTAAATTATGTTTAGAACATATATTTATTTCATAATTTTCAAAATTTAAAAGGTCTTATAATGTCTTTACGGGCTATATACACTGACGCGCAAAACGTAAGCAACAATGTAAATGGAATAGATACAATCTAAGTTCGAATACAATTTGCAACTGCACAGAGAAATATTCTTAAATTGGCTTTGAAAAATCTAAGCATTAACTGGCCTCCAAATCTTAGTAATTTAATCTCTAGTAAAAGTTCTTTTGTTCTTTTTATCAAATATATTGAAGATATTTATAAACCTTAATTTTTGTTTGTAAATTGTTTAGTCACATGTTTTTTTTTTGTAGTTGTTTTTGTTTACTGTAATATACTGTTTCATACTTACTTCTGTAAGCCCTGTGTGATACTTTGTGGTACATAGGGACGTTGTTGTTCAATAAAAAAAATGTAAATTTTAAGCAGGTAGCCATGAAATTGCAGAAAAAGCGTTATAGTGATTAGTACGATAAACACGCAATTCAGTAGAAAGGTACTGCATATCCAAATGTCAGGAACAAAACGTCATAAGTCACATACGCAAAACGCGTGTGGTCGGAGCGCGCAGCTCAAGGATACAATAAAAGAAAGAGGCACAATTAAAGGAATTCGCTGCAAGTGCAAGTGAGTGCATTGTTCGACCAGTGTAGCTGAAGAGTTCGGAATCAACAAAAGTGTCTTTTCGCGTGTTTGAAAAGCCTACCAAACTTTAGGTACAAATGTTAGAGAGGTTGTTTGGGTGGATTGAGCTCCACGTTTTCGACAGAGGTTCTGTAACCGGAGATTGCGATTGTAAGGAGGTGATCCCTTCCCTTTTGCGTCTGTTCCGAGGTGCAAGTGGACCAGACTTCGTTTTTATGGATGACAATTCACGACCATACCGGACTGCTAATGTTTAGCAGCTACTGGAAAGTGAAGATATCACTAGCCAGCATTCTCTCCTGATTTAAATCCCATCGAACATGTGTGGGATGCTTTGGAGAGATGCCATGCGACACGATTACATCCTCCACAGGGAACACCCAACAACTGAAGCAGATGCTGATTGAGGAATGGGCACTCTTTCCTCAAGAACTGTTGGACAATCTGATGCTGAATATGAAGAGACGGTGCGAAGCTACCATTTCAGTAAGGAGAGGGCATATCCCATACTAAGGAACAATTGCTTGTTGTTCTTCGTCTTGGAAGAGAATCATGTGTAACGATATTATGAGTTTAATAAAGCCTTTTTTTTTTGTTTGATTCCATACTATATGCATTGTATTCATTTTTGTGCAACTATGCTTCCGTCATCGTTTAAGTACAAAATTATGTCTCTTATTTCAGATTTTCATATCTCTCAGATGATTTCCCGTTGAGTTATGGAAAAAAAACACCTGTTGCTTAAGTTTTGCACTCCAGTGTATGTAGCCCATTAAGAAATGAACACCTATCGCTTTCTGGAAAATTGTCAAATTTCTGTGCATTTGTTCAACTAACTTAAAAGATACAGCCATTCATCCGAGAAGAATAAGATTTTTGTGTTGAATTATTAACATGGAACAAGTAGCTTTAATTAAATTAAACTTTAATAAAAATGCCTGGAAAACATGCAAACAGAAGAAACAATCTCAATGTCATTTGTGTTAAATAGATGAAAAGTGTTCCTGAGGCACAAATGTTTTTCAGACAGAACAGATAAGTTAAAGGAGGATAAACATGCAGGGGGGCAAAGTTCATCTAGGAACCTGAGGTCATTAAGAAAAGGTCGTTATTGCGTGGCAAACAATTGCTGTTCATCACTGATAATGATGGAAGAGTCTTTGAACATCAACAAAGAAATTATTCGATCATCCTAAATGAAGATTTGTCTTAAGAAAAAGTGTGAGCTAAATTTATTCCACGCACACTGTAACGAATGGACAAAAATCAATAGAAGTGCACAGAGCAGATACATCTCTCTCTCATTTCAGTCGTTAACAATGATCTAAACTTCTTGAAAGCAATGATTATAGGAGATGAAACATATTAAGTTTATCAATACATAACTTTATAAATCAAAGAGACAAAAGGCGGAATGAGAATAAAAAATCACAAAACAAAAAAAAGCTCTTTTAAAAATCAAAACAATACTCGTTACACTCTTCAATTGAAAGGATGTTATCTACAAAGAGATTTTACAACTGTACAAACAGTTACTGGTGAGTATTATTTAAATGTTTCAAAGCTTTTGAGAGCCAAAATTCGTCGCATTCACCCAGAATATCGGCAGGAAAATAATTGGTGTTTTTTGCTGATAATGCACCCAATCACACTCACTTATTGTTCGTAGAATTTTTTGCAAAAATGGAACTTCTGTGTTTTGCATCAGAGAACCTATTCACCTTATTTAGCCCGCGTGACTTTTTTTTATTCCTGAAACTTAAAATGGAATTAAAAAGATATTATTTTTATGATATTTCGACCGTATGCGTGTTTACACAATAGGAAAAGTTTAATTACCCACTGTGCTAACTAATTTAAATAAAAATAGGGTAAATCATGCTATCGAATAATTTTTCGGTTTATTTGTCAACATATTTCAAGCTATTTTATTACATCCGATTCTATAAAGCTTCCAGTTTAGAAACTTTTTATTTCCGATTCTTTAAAACGTTATCTGATTTCATCCAGTGATAAATTTATTACTATGTCTTCAAAATAAAACTTATCCTACTATGATTTAACTTTCCTAAAACGGAGAAGTTTCAAAAATTTGATAAAAGTGTTTTTGGAAATGTTCCTTGCTTACAATGTTCATTTTTTAATCCTCCGTAAGTTAAGTAATTATAAAGGAATTCACAAATTAATTTTAGTAATTTTACAAATTTTCCTCTGCTTCTAGAACAGGATTCACAAATTTAAAATAGGCCTTAATACATTTTATTGTATTTTAAAAAGTTGTATATTTCCTAGACATTCCGTTTTTTAATTTTCATTCCTAAAACAAGTTAGAAAAATCTGTATTTTCAAGTCTATTTCTACTTCTTAAGTGAAATTTTAATTTATTTAGTTACAAATAAGATTTATTCAGAAATAAAACAATTATACAAAATCATTTTCAAATTTTTTTCTTTAATTATGGGACAATTTATTAAAATTAATTGTTCGTTCATATAGAAGAATAAGAGTATTTTAGTTTTATGTAGAAAAATCATTGTATTAATTTTTCTTTTTTATTTACTACCATTTTTGTTTTTAAAGTAACACTGATGAATTAAATTTGTTATTTTTTGTAATCTGACATTTGAATCTAAAATAAATTGTATAATTATGAACGTTGGTCTATTCGCGATTTTCTCTTCCTTAACCTCGGGTACTTTTTAATAATTTAAATTGCATGAAATTACTATTTCTTCCCAACCCAAACTAAATATGATTAGGTAAGTTAAATGAAGATAAGAAGTATAGCGAATTGAATAAAAATTGGAGTGATATTTAGTGAAATAGAATTAAAAGGAAAGAAAAAGGAGATAAAAGATAACGACAAGTTGATAAATGAGCAGATTGGTGTGAATCATCGTAATTAATCGTTTGAATTGAAGTGGATCCGAATTAAAGGGTAATACGATTTGAATCTGTGATAAACAAGAAGCGTATGAATTTTAACGAGTGGTTTGGTAAGCTAAGACTTTATCATTAGAATATGAACTAGAATTAGCTGAGTTAAAAGGGATTTGAGAGAAAGAGAGTAATATTGGCCATTCTATGTTGAGAGTTGCTAAACTGCATTGTCTATGTATCTTGAATTTTTGTGACTATTTAATTAGATTTTAACATTAATGTTGGAAATAAGTCACAATAACAAAAATCAGTATGTTATTATGGTAAATCAGATTTTGTAACAAAAAAATATTTTTTTATTTTATTCCAGTATGTGTATTTTTCTTCTTTTAATAAATATAATTTTTCATAAAATCTACCTTACAGCAAAGCATTTTGAATAGCAATTTATATTAAGTGAAATATTTAAATTTCAAACATTTTAAGCCGGCGGTTCCAAGACAAATATAGCTGTTTAAATTAAGCTCATTTTTAATAAACTATATATAACATTATTTTCTAAATATTTTTTATTTAAGAAAGGAACTGATGTTAAATCGACTGCTGAGCGTCGATTGTAATCACTGATTTAGTTTGTTACATTGAATCCTTTCAACTGCCTACTAGGCCGACAATTAGAAAGATTCAATATAACGAACAGAAATTCTAATAAATCAGAACTTCTTATGGACAAAGAAAACTTGTCCCAATATAAAAAATTAGATATGAGTATCATTCAGTAAGTCCTTAGAAATTTCAAGAGATGGTGCTCGTAGTATCGGAAATTGTTTCGTTTTAGTAAGAATCATGCCTTACTGGACAACAAAGTCTCAGTTACTCGTATTCGCGATCATGTCACCTTTCACGCCTCAAAATGTTTTCCTAACAACTTTTCCGGCCGATGAGATCATCCTCGCCTTCTTTGAAGCAGATTCACCAGAAGCAAACCATTGTTTTCATTGCTGCTTGAATTCCGGTGTATAACGATGAATCAATTTATCATCGATTGCGAAACTCAAAGAAAAATTATTTCGACAACTCGACGCAACAGCAATCAAATTTTGAGTTAGCCGCAAATGGCTATATGAAATCAAAACTAACTTATGAATAAATGTCAAATTTGTTTCGGCTTCAGTTTAAAAGATGGCAGCACCCGCTGATAACATATTTACCTCAATCATGCCATTTTTCTTCAAATACAAGTACTTTTTCAACTACCCTCATATAAAACGCTAAAATAAGAAATAAAGAAATATATAGGTTTCCTTTCAACAATACCCGAACTTAGCTGTGAAAGTCATCTATAAAGTAACTTCTTTTTTAAAAAAAAAAAAAAAAGTGTATATATTTTCATCAACGAATGTAAGATTTTTTTACAGAACCAGAATCAAAATTCTTCATCACGATCGCTGAAAATAAAGAACGTGTTAAACATAGTAACGAATGATATATTTCTACGTTGTCTTTCTTTTCAAAAAAGGTTGGGCTATTTCATCAATTTCTACAGCAGAGTTTGTTCTTCCAAAGTAATTGTGATTAAAATTGATGTGACAAGCAATTTCTCGTTTTCTGCACTTTATGGCTCATAAAATATTTCTTCGTTAAATCCAGAGGCGTTTTAATTTGCACTTACAGCTTAATGTACTGTTGTTCGTCGAAAATATATTTCAACAACTCGATCCGAGTTGAATGAGGTATTGCTTAATATTTAATTATGAAAACAATGACTTAAGGCTCTTCCCATAAATGTAAAATGTTAAACTTTACAGAGTTTAACTGTGTAATATGTTTATCGCAAAAAAATTACCTTAAATTAAAAAAAAAAAACTATTAGAAATGAACGAGAAGATTTTAATTAACTATCATAAAATTAAATGAAACAAAAAAAAAACTATTCACATTTATATCTCGTGCCTTATAATAACCACTCTGAAGTCTCTTGGATAATTATTTGGATAGATAAAAAAATTCAACTTGATTTAATTAACTTAAAAACTTGAATTTTAACGAGATTTCTTTCATTTTGTATCACATTTTATTCGTACTCACAGGCCACTGGTAGCAGTTCGAAATCGTTCTAAAAAGATCATCGTAGAAAACTAAATACATATCTTCTTACAAAATTTCTCCATATGATTTGGTTCCATTTTTTGAAGTTTTAAATTAAAATGTTAAAAAACTCGGAAAACTATATCACAGGCAACCCATTACTAAGCAATTTCTCTCAAACTTCCTTCGTAAATCGTAATATCGCAGAATGAAGATCATCATATAAGTAGGATGGTTAAGATACATCGATCATTGAGCTGATACAAATCTACATTAAGAAAAAGCTTAATTCAATTCCAACCACTAATCATTACCCATAAGTATGATTTGAAGCAATCGTCTTTGGACTATCTCAGCAAAGACTTGGTTGATTGATTGTTTGGTTTTAAGGTATATGGAGCATCAATGGTTATTACTCCTAGCATAGACTTATTTGATAAAATACAGAAAAACCGACAACCTAATAACTGCAAAAATGATAGCTCTAAAATGCAAAATTATTAGCAATTAGGTTCGAAAATAACATCTCATCGCTTTGTTCATATCCTTATTTAGGAAATCCTAGTGAACTTGCATTCAAGATTAAGTATAGCAAAGGAAAAATTTATACTATTAAAATAATACAGATTATCAAAAAGGTATCCATTCATTACATTAGCCACTTTAACGGTTTAAATTAATTATCTAGAACTTGGGATTCATAATTGGCTTTTAGTGATAGACCTTGTAACTCCAAAGAATAATTAAATGAACATTGATAATACAGAGATGCTACTTTTCGGTCAAATCTGGAACGCCATTAATCTCCATTATTGTAGCCATTTACGATTTTTTTCAGAAATCATAAGAATCTGACTCTATCCTGTAAATCTCTCTTTATCAAATCATGAATGATTAATTATTAGAGTCGAATTGCAAATATTGAGTAATTTGCAATTAATTTCTAAATTTATTAGAATAATTCCCTTACATATAAATCACAGTTCAAGAAAAAATTTTAGTGTATCGAATGAAATATTTATATTATTATAAAAAAAAAAGTGTTCATTAACCTTTAGAGCCATTTTCGTTTTAAATGTGCATATTGTTGGATGACAAAAATTAGATAAAAATATAAATCATTATTTTAAACTACATTTACTGTGACATTCTTTATTCAGTCAATATACAAGCAAAATTAAATAATTAAAATAAAATTTTGTATTTAGGTTTATAATTATTACATCCTTCACAACACATTTTTAAAAAAGAAAAGTCTAATTATAAAAATAGAAAGAAATTGGAAATTTTTATTTAAAAGGCTTTATGTTTGTAATTTATTTTGTTAAATCACATCTAAGCTTGAATATTGATATTAATGTTTACTTCGGTAAGTAAAAGGCTATGGTCATTGTCTGTGTTGTTTAGGACTATCTAATTACTATTCCGGTAAAAATTCCGATTAATCAAAGTCATAAATCAAGTACTTCTATGAACCCAATATATAAATAGTATTTGACATAATTTTATATATATATGAGTGATGGGTTGTTTCTTTGATTCGTTGTGGGGAATTTATGTCACTAAATCCTCATGGGATATATTGTGCCCAAATGGGATATATGTGTGAAGAATTTATCCTTTAGTACTCTGCTTTTGTGCCATATCGCAGTTAAAGATATCAAGTTATAAATACGGACTCCAAATGGTACATAAGAGCAAACTAAATGGTTTTATTTATAGTCCCTGAGGAATATTTAAAGTCACTCACTCTCAATTCTCAATTAATTTATTAATTCTGAATTACAATGAACTAATGAATTCTTAGCTTACTTATTCACTCGTTTGATTCAATGACTCTTCCTGCAAGCAGTTGACTCTTGTCTTAATACTTCAAAAGGAATTCTATTCAATTCACAATCTAAATTATAAATCTCTGTCAGCGAGTCATTGTCCTCAATTTCCCTTTATTATCTTTTCAATCTATCTCATTTACATATCATTATCTCGCACTTATCTTATCATTATCTCACATATCACTATCTCATTTACATATTATAAATCGCTTCACTGCACTTCTGTCTTCATCTAATTTACCCAATCAAGTTTCATTTTGGTTGGGAAGAAATTGTAATTTTACACAATTCAAATTGATGTTAAGTCCCCGAGGTTAAGAAGAGAAAATCATGAATAGTACAACATCACAGCCCTTTTTATCAAATAAACTAACTTAAAAATCAATATCGGTACAGACAATAAAATGTAGGGTTAGTAAAATTATACGAATGGAGTAAAACCAATGTCCAACGTAAGAAATGAAAAATATATGTTTCGGGGTTTCCTCAACCAAGTCAATTAAGAGTAATTTGTAAGATTTAAAAGGGTTAAATCAACAGAGTTAAGGGCAGAACATTGGATCAAAATGTGTCTCACAATCAGAAGACAAACACAATTGTTACACACAGGAGACTTTTTCCCTTAAGAGATATTTATGTGCAAGTCTCATGTGACTGATAAGTAGACATTAAAAGAATGGCCCGTCTTCTATATGAAAATGAATTCTGATGAGAAATGATTGGTAAGCGTGATGGAATTGTGAATCATTTAAAATTGAATTTTTAAAAATATTTAATCATTAATCATCAAACTGTAACTTCTATTTTTGTTTCAGGAGCATCTCCAAGATATATTATTTGCATTCAGATCACCAAAAGTGAGAAGTCTTTAAAACGCTGATACCTCAATTTTGGTTATTAGGTGGATGAAACAAATTTATACCTAGACTTCTAGGGGATATAAATATCCTGAAATTAAAAGTATGAATTTGTTTCACCATTTTAAAAACATTCTTAGATTGTTGACATTCCTCATCAAGTCATTTTTAAACTATAAACGATTTTCATACATTTTTAATTGGGACAGAAGAAATCAGGGTGTTTCGAAAACTCATGGGCAAAAATTTAACAGGTAATATAAACCATTTAAACATCAATTTTCATCATACAACTTTCTAATACTTTGTACTGATTACTGTACGTCACCGTGACTCATGAAATCCATGGTAGAAATGACGATGTGTAAGAAAACTCGCGCTTTATGCTTTTCATTGCAGTGGGTCTAGCGGGTTATTGCTTGTTCTCCGCCTTTGCAACGTATGGTGAAAACTGCTTGTTTAGATGTTTTCCATCACCCATTAAATTTTTACCCATAAGCTTCAAAACACCCTGTATTATCTCTTTTTAAGTCGGTATGATTAGCGTGGTCCCTGCGTTAAAGAATCTTTGAAAAAAATTTCACTTTGTTTAAATTATTTAAAATTAGAATCTTATTTCATTGCAATTGTATATTTAAAACTCTATAGATTATGATATCAGAACATGAAATTTACAACAGGGTACATCCTTTGATTAGAGTAAAATAATTATTTTCAAGCAAGAAATAAAAAAGAAATCTTGAAATAATTTCATTTTTAATATAGCTTTTTAAAACCATGTTTTTATAAAATTTTCTTCCAACACAAATAAAAATAAAATAGCCTAAAAAGAAACTGAGGACTTGGTAGCTGACTGGTAATGGCATCCAGCTCATGACTGGCGATGTTTCAATCGAAAAACATATTCGTGTCCTGATTCTACAAAGACAGGGGGATAGAAGCAGTAATGCACATTAATTCTGTTGGGACTCAAGTTCCTCAAGTAGTTGTGGGGTGGATGAAAAGAGTAGCATACCTGCTCAGGTGATAATCTTGTCATAAATCACGGTAGTTCAAAATGACGCATCGTAATGGCTATGCTTAGCTAACCTTTGTGTTGGACAGATACAGACAGTCATATTGTGACTATTTAGTACCGACGCACTGAGATGCAACACGAGGGCTATTGATGACGGACTTTGTAATTTTGAACCTTAGTAAGTGATGAGGACGACACCTGATTTGGAATCTCCATCTCCAAACTTTCACACCAGGCCAACGGGAGAACTTGGGACCTCGACCAGATTTAATGTGCATCGGTTTCGGATCTTAAATGCCTTAGGGCTCGAAACCCCGACTCGAAGAAAAAACACTGGCCCCGAGTCCACGACCATGACCATTAGGCTCTTTCTTCCATAGACAACCAGAAGTGTTAAATGCAAAAATAAAACAAAACTTTTGATTTTTTTTCTGATAAAATTTGAATTTTAACTATGTCTAGTTTTATAGCTTAAGTGTACCATTCTCTTCATAATTTCATGGTTTGTACATACGAGGATAAATCAGTAACGAAAGCCAATAAAAAAGGAAATCAAAATAAAGAAAAGCGTGTTCATTTCACTACATAATCACCATTTGCATTAATACATTTATCCTATCTCTTTTTTGTTTACAAAGTCTTTGGATCGCTGTCTCAACCAATTATTTACCTCCCTTTCAGCGTCATCCAGGTGTAATTTAAGCAGAACAAACAGGTGGTAATCGCTTGTTTTGACATCTAATCTGTAAGGCGTATGTTGAAGAAGTTGCCGCCGAAACTCTCCAATTTTCTCCCCCGTGAATCGAGTAATATCAGCCTTGGCAGAGTCCTGAAGGTATGAGACTGTACGAGTCAAATGGTCTGGGTGTTTCTTTTGGATTGAAACCCGAAGCTTCGATAGAATGTCATAATTGGATGTAGCAGTCTTAGTTCCCCCCTTTTCAAGAAATACGAGTGTTAAATTTCTTGAGATCCTCTATGCACTGTCAGCATAACCTTACCAGCCAACGGCAACTCCTTGAATTTACATTTTGAAGGTGAAGAGGAATGCTCTCATATAATTTTGTCACGTTTTGAGTCTTGTTAGTAGTGATGAGTTCATATTTCATCCCTAGTAAATCACCCTAACCACCTACTGACTAATTTCGAAATAATTTACTACTTATTTCTAAACTTTTATATCAGTTTCTAAGCTATTTACTGAATCACACATGTAATTCATCTCCTTTTTCGTTTTACTGGGTAGTTTTAGAGTATAACTCTTGTGATGATCCATCTTTCCTTTTTAAAACTTCACGTTGAAAGTATAATACAAGAAATTGTTCAAATTTTTCAATTAAAATAAGTGTGCACAGATAGTATAAAAAAACATCTTTTAGGCTCACATAAAAATAAGTAAATAGTTTTTGAATTTAAATATGAACTCAATATGAGCATCTTATCTTTTTTTAAAGCCATTTAACGTTTCATTTTTCCTACAGTTTATAAAGTTCAATTAAAATATGGGATGAGCTAAATTTTATTTCTGGTACTTCAGGGAACAAGATTGTTTATACGAACACATAAAAAGATACTCATCAGCTCCGTTTTCTTAATAATAACACGCTATTAACATGTACGTTATAATAATTCGATAATAATTTCATGTACATTAAAATGGTATTAAAATATATAAATATATACTCATATGTCATAATTCAAAAAAAATTTTTTGATTCAGTTAGTTTATCACACAAATTTTATGCGGGAAAGATTACTGCAAATCACTCCAATCAATTTAATATCGCTCCAATTTTACAAATTGGAGCTTTTTGGATCGATATTTTGTTTGTTTTAATTAATCTTTATTTCAATGTAGGATTGCAGATTTTAAAACTTAAAAATAATAACGGTTCCCAATTTTTACATATTTTTTTCACTCAACTTTACATTTATAGGTTCCAAAATAAGGTTCAAGTGATTTTAGAGACAATTGCTGCATCTACACGATCACATATTTGTAACGAGATTACTGAATATTAGGTTTTGGTTGAAACATCCATTTTGATATATCAAAATAAGCAGGCAATTAATCAATAATATATTCAATAGAAGCCATTTAACTTAAAAGCAGGCATTCATATTTAAATTATTTGCTTTAAATGCTTCAGTTATTTAAAATATAACAAAAAGGGCGCAATGAAATATATCTTTAAGCATTTCATTTCGAAGAATAATATTCAACATTACACTTCATAGCTTTTTCTGGAATTCGGCTTTAGCATTTCCTGTTCATTTTATATGCAGCTTATACGCTTAGCAGCTGTGACTTTCAGAAATTCAAAACAATTACTTATTGCTTATGGTTTCTTTACGAAAGTGAATGATATTTTTTAGAAAAAAAAGAGTTTCAAGATCTGCGTGTTGAATTTACTTGGTTTAGAAAAAAGATAACTTAAACTTTATATGCTTTTTCCATGATGACGATTCCAGATGGTTTTCTTACACATATGGTGCAATATTAATTCTTGTTTTTACAAATAAATGAATTATATTATAGTATTAAAAGCAAGTAATCTTTAAAAGGCTTATGGAATATATTAATTTATTTTATTTTACAATAAGTTTACTCCAAGGTTAATTATTTGTAAATTTTTTAATCTTCGATGAAAGATATGGCTATTTCTTTATCGTCTAATTCAAATTTCTTTTATAACTTATGAAGTACAGATATTTTAGCATATTTATATCACATAAAGCATATTTAACATATTTATATCACATAAAGCATATTTAACATATATTTATATCACATAAAGCATATTTAGTATATTTATATCACATAAAGCATATTTAGTATATTTATATCACATAAAGCATATTTAGCATAGTTATAATTAGATATTTAGTATATTTATATCCCTTTTTAAAAAGCAACTAACCTTAAAATATTTGAAAACATCTTTCAGAATTATGAAGAAATATTTAAAATATTTATTTCAAATGTACTGTTCATTAAAAAGATAAAGCAAAATCTCTCTCTCTCTCTCTATATATATATATATATATATATATATATTATATTACAAACAAATATTTATTCTTCCAAACAAATTTTCAATACAAAAATTAAATACGATTATTCAAATATTCGAAACGCAAAAAATAAAATAAAACTTATAAATAAATAAAATAACTTCAAGGAGCACGTTATGTTTCCCATCATTCCTTTTTATTTCGCTACATTTTTTTAATAAATATACATAATCTTCAGGAAAAATTTATCAATATTTCGAAATTTCTTAAGAATGCATCACACTTACAAACTATGCGATAAGAATAGAAGCATCATTTTTAACATTTTACTTTAAAAAATTATTACAACTCGAGAATCAAACGTGTGTAATCTAAAATAATTTCTGTTGCGAAAACCTGCTAAAAGTAGCATATTAACTAAAATATTCTTTATTCACATTTAATTCGATAAAAAGGAGAATATTTCCTTATTTTATGCTGATTGTTTCGTAGAAAAATATATGAAAAAAGAATAAATACAGCTCTGCTGTTTGCATATGAACAGATATCACTCTATAGCTGCACTAGCGATATTAAGTAACAGACTTTGCAATTCTTCGCAAGGAAAACGGTGCGAATATGACATCTGAGATTATATTTCGCTCTTTTAACTTACAAACCTCCCCACGTGAAGGCTTATTGACTCAATTCCAGTTAACGTGTTATATCCCTCTTTGGTTTCGGTGCAACCAGGATTTAAATCTAAGCTTTCATTTTAACATTAGAATACCCGTGAGGGGTCAATTCGACACCAAGGCATGCAACTTCTTTTCTAAAATCTGCAAATTTTGATGGATTTTTTTTTCTCTTACCTTTTATTAAATTTGTAGGGAAAACTCACACAGAAAGTTTGGAGGAATAGGCCTTATTCAGACTTAACTTATAAAAAGATTTACCTATAACTCCTGTCTGATGTCAGTGTTGGAACACGTCAGCAGTTTCAATTCCTCTATTTCAAATTTCATACTTTTGAGCGATTTTTCTATTGTGTTATGAGTGTGTTGAGAAGTAGAGGAGTCCTGCGTTGTGTAATGTTTTTGGACATATGGTCATTACGCATTCAGTTTCAACTGCACCAACACCTGCCAATGAGATTTCATTTTTCACAAAAATAAAAAATATTGCAAGCTATGTTATTTATGAGTTATGATTGATTAGATTTCTTACGAGGTTTCCTTTCATATTTGTGACTTTCTATGAATAAAATATAAAATATTTCGTAAGAGAGGGCTTACTGCGAAAGAAATAAACCGTGCTTCTAAATGAATTGTCCGATAATGAATCAGAAGATGGAGAATTATATGACATGCATGATGAATATTTTCTTCCTGTTGTATCATCTGGATTGGTAAAAGATGAGGATATTGAAACCGATGATTCTCAAAATCAAAATGAATTTGTGGTTCGTAATGGGTTATAGTAGAATTAATATGTTTCTGGAAGTGCAACGGGTAGATTATCAACCCAAAATATTTTACGAGGAAGTAGTGTCCTACTAATTATGCAAAAAGAAATATGAATAATGACAATGTTTTGAGTGCTTGATTGCTTCTTATAAACAGAACAGTTTTAGGGCATATAGTAAAATGCAAAAAACACAGAAGATCGTCAGTTACTAAAAATGATGTTTTGTATCGTTCAAAAGAGAAACTTTTCGCTTACATTTCTATTTTGTAAGCATGTGGAGTTACAAGAGCTAGGAACTTGGAACTTCATTCATTACGGTTTATTACAGGAAATATAAATTCTTGCAAAGAAACCATGTCCAGATTAAAATTTTATGAAATACCAAGGTTTTTGAGATTTGATGTCAAATCAATGCGTCGTAAATGAACAAAGGCTAAATTCGCAATGATTTCGAAATTAGGGAATTCTTTATTGAAAACTTATAAGTTGTCCCAGGCCAAACCAGAATGTAACAATAGATGAACTGTTATTTCCTAGCAAGACTTGCTGTCTACTTTTCTCAGTTTATAAAATCAAAACCCAATAAATGCGGACAAATATTTTGGATAGGTGCTGATTTGAAAATATATTTTGAACGCGTGCTTTCATTTGCTTACTTAGGAAAAATGAAGAACTTGATCAAAGTCAGAGACTTTATGAGCATATGGTCTATTTGAACCAAATCAAAATATGGAAAAATTTCACAGTTGATATTTGTTTTTTTTTTTTTACTTTTCTTGCTCTGGATAAGAAACTAAAGGGAAAACGTTTAGTTGGTACGGTAAATAGGAAGAGTCGAGAAATTCCAAGTCATGAAGAGAAACGCTATTTCCAACAAAAATATAGAAAAATGAGGAATCAGACTCGAGACACACAATTAAACGGAGTAAAACGAAAAAGAATGCGATTATCCTGAATTCTATATATTCAAGCATTGCAATTGCAAATAATTCAAAGAAAACATCGGATACCGTCAGTTTTGTTAATGTATCAAAATATGGTATAGTTATAGTTGACCAATTGGCAAGGCAGTTTTGAGTCAATCAAAGTTCAAGAAGATGTACAATTCACACATTTTATAATATTTCAGACTTTTTAGCCATTAATGTCTTTACATTATTTTTAAATGGGAAACGGGAAAAAATTATCAAGGTGTACTTTTATCCAAACATTAGCTAAAGAATTGTAAGCAGAATACATTGCAAAATCGTGTAAAAGAATCAGGAAGGGTGAGTATAAACCACGAATTAAAAATTCATTTATGCGTAAGAAATATGAAGTAAAAATATGTTATGGAAATGTGAGAAATAAAATATATTCTTGTAAAAGAATAAAGAATGACATATGGCAAATGCATGAAATATATCAGCTGTAAGTGTATTGATTATAAATAATTTAAGTAGTTACTTCTTTTATTTGTATTTTCATATAATTTTATAAAATTGTTCTTATTTTACTGATATAATATTTTTTGTGCGTATCATATATACACTGGGTGACAAAGTAAAAATGCAACACCTAGAACGCATACGCAGAAAGTGATAAAAATCAGTAAAAAGGGAGACACACAGTAACGAACAATAAGCAATTTTTATTACACGATACACTTTCAAATAGAGCGACTATACAGTATGCTCAGTTATTTGTTGGACCACCCTTGGTGACATTACATTCATCATCACGTTTAGGTACAGGGTCAAAGAGTGTGTTTATTGTCTATTGAGGGATAGCTGTCTATTCTCTCTAAACCATTGGCCACAGTTTGTCTTCTGAACGTGGCAGTGGCAAACTATAAAAACAACGTACAATAACGTCCCAAATATGGTGAGAGATACGGGGAGACAGGTGGCTTGGAAAATAACACATGGATCAATACGTCCCGAGACTAACATTGAAAACAACATTTTTTTTGCAAAATTTTTTTTTATTCATCAACATAACACCTTTTGTTAATCACCTTTTAGGGTGATACAATCGTTCCAACGCTTTTCCAAATTTTTTTTTTTTTTTTTTTCGCAAGAAATCTTTTTTGTTGCGAGTAAATAGCGATAAACAGCTTTCTGAATCATCGACTCGTTGCTGTTTTTGTTCCATCGAAAGCAATCGTGGCACCCACTTGGAAAAAACCTTTTTCATGCTCAATTTTTCATGAAGGATAGTAAATACACTTCCATATGATATCTGCGTCATCTCAGCAATCTCACGGAGCTTCACTTTACGATCTTTCATTATAATTTTTGTCACTTCACTCACATTTTCCGGTGTAACGGCTTCCACAGGTCTACCCGAGCGTTCCGCGTCATTTGTGTCGGTACGACCACGTTTAAACTCGGCAAACCACCGACAAATCATTGCTTTTGATGGACAAGAGTCCGGGTAACATTTTTCAATCCATTGTTTCGCTTGCACGGTGTTTTTACCCATTAAAAAACAATGTTTTATCAGAACACGAAACTCGGTTTTTTCCATTTTTTAAACAAACTACAAAACGACTTTACTCCAACCTCGATAACTCAGCTGTTTCTGGTCCGATCGACTTAAAATTTTGACACGTTTCAAGCAAAGGTTCGTACTCTAGAAAGACCTGGTTACTGGTTTACTACGAGCGCCATCTCTGGGTTAGTCTCGGGAGTTATTGATTGATGTGTTACTTGGGTACCTCACATAGCATGTTGGCTGATGCGCACTGTTGGTGGTCTGATGTTATCCTACTGGTAAATGGTATTCGGCATATCTGAAAAAAGAGTAGTATTACTGAATGTAGCATGTCATCCACTTATCGTTGGGACGTCATACTGCAAACAATACGGACTTGTGACTAGTCGTCATCTGCAATCATAAGCGATCGTACTCCAAGCTATGATGTAGCATTTTTGCACGATATGGTGTTCTGCAATTGTGATCGGAAACGACTGGTCACCAGAACGCTGCCAGCCTCGTACACGGTGGTTGTAATTGCTTAAACAAAAGCATGACTCTTCTGAAAACACCATATCATACCACTTCGAAGTCCACGGGGCTCTATCTTGACACTACCTCAAATGGAGGTGCCTGTATCAAACACCATGAATATCAAACACCATGAATGTCAGTTGACAAATAATGACCCTCCTAGATATTAAAGCATTAAGAGTGCCTTACACCTTCCACAAAGTGTCCACGAAATTTCTCTAGCACGTCAGCAGAAGTGTCGGTCCAAGAGTGCTGACGTCACTCTGGTAGTACCGCCACTCCTGAAACATGCCTCATTACTTTTTTGCAACTATGTTTGCCGCAGAGAGTGTGTGCTAGATGCGTGTAAGTGCCTGTATTCTGCGATTCGGCACAGGGACCAACCTGCTCTTTTCAGATATCCCCGAAGTACTCACTTGACTGTTGAAAGCTCCTTGGTGTTCGACTTCCTGGCATTCTCAGCACTTATTTCCTCTGCAACAGAAAAACAATATACAGGAAAATTATTTCGGCCAACGGAGCAGCACTACTATTGTCAATTTTAAAGATTATTTCCCTTATATACCCTTATATTCCCTTATTTCGCTTCACCTGATCCAGAATGAAATGCACTTCGAAACATTTGCTTAACTCGGTGCACTGCATCTACCCTGCAATTTGCAGACTTTTTGAGCATGCGTTCATGGAGTTGAATATTTACTGTCACGTAGAGCATTTAGAAAAGAATATTAAAATTCACAGTTTATTCGAAGTTTTCGCTTAATATCAACCAGTATCAAAGTGACACCTGACCGGAGTTTCAGAGGGTAGCATGATTTCCCGTCATTCTAGTGTTAACATCGGATTCCACAAAGCTCTTAAAAATAATGAGAAACCGAAACAAAATATTTTTTTAAGAAAAACTTTTTTTTATTATTATTATTTCATAATTTTTCCCTCAAACATTTCATACAATCAACATATTGAATTTTTTTTAGTTTCACTCAGCGTTACACTTTCTGCCTTTAGCCACCTCAGTAAAGAATAATTTCTTGAAACCATGCACTTGGTGCAGTTGAACCTAACACTACTAAGAAATTTTAGATTACTTATTGGTTTAATAAAATCACACTAAAATCACACAACCACTATTGGCGACGAACCTCTTATTCTTGAACAACGATAGAGTTGGTACCCCCACTGTCCACATTCTAGCCACGATTTGACGTAAGCTTCGAAATCAATAGACTTAACTTGCATTAGCTCCGCAATACAACGGAAGCGATAGTCTGGTCAGTTGACAAAAGATCATTATTCATCGTTTCGCTAGTGTATTACTCTACCAACTAAACTTTTTAACGATATTTTTTATCTATATTTGAGCTGTATTTTTCTCCCGCTGTAAAAAATTAATGTATTTCAAATTCAAAATTTGTTATTATTCATCGCAGATATACTTTCTAATTATAATATTGAAAATTATTTTTTTAGAATTGACCTCAATTTCAATATGAGTAAAAGGTTCTATTAATGATAATGATTTTTATTAATGATGTATAAATTATAACCAATAATTTTCTTATGTTATGATTACCCAGAGTAAGTTAAAATATTTTAAGGCTCTTCCCATCTGTATTTCAAACAAACACAGCAGCTTTTGATCTTTTTATTTTACTTTCAATGAATAGTGGCAGATCTGTCATTTCTGAGGAGTACATATTGTGGCGAACCCCAAATGACGCTTCCCTGCAATGATTCTCTTATGAAGGAAACGAGACATTTGCAGTCATTCCATCAGATAGCCAAGAAAAATTTAAGCAATGACCCTTTACCCTTGGCGATGGATCTGGCAACAGTTTTGGAGACTTGGTGAGAATCATGGTGATTTTGGTTACAAAAGGGAGATTTCCGAAAGTACTGGAATCTTGGCGAGATCTCGACTTGGAAGAAAGTGAAGGAAAAAGCTCAATTTTGCGTGTGATGTCATACCTATCCGGAGCATCTATAAATGCACTGAAAACCTGAGATTCTACTTATGAGATCAATTGAGAAATTGGTAGCGTAGTCTAATGAAGCTGCCAGGAACCATCGAGGACTACCTTGGAAGTACAGAGTATTACTACGGAGTTTTGTCCGTAGTGAGAACTGATAAGGTGGTCAGCTAAATATTGCTGATACAACTGTGATTGTCATTACAAATGCAGTTTTGTTCCTGTACTTGTGTACATTGCTTCTAACATGTACAAGTTCTGTGTTTCTTGTGTGTTCTGTTGTTGTCTAAGCTCTGCTACTTGTGTGTCGTCTTGTCTTGAATATCTGCGAACAAGGTGTCAATAGTCGTTATCCTCCATATTGGACTGATTTTGCTCCCCTACAGCCAAGCACAATTGAAATTTAACTTAACAGTAATAACTGAAGATTAATTACTTAATAGTAATTAATCTTCAGGTCTGCGCTAGATAAATGGTAAGAGTGAAAATATTTTATCGATTAGAAATAGGAAACATATGTAATATAATATCCTCAATGTGCTATTAGATGTTAAAACACAACGTTGTTATTCTTTTGTCAGAAAAAAAAATCTTAAAATAAGTGTAACTATATAACATTCAGCATCATGGTAATACATTCATGCTAATTACTTTTAATTTGTCTCGTAGAACTAACGCAAATGCGTTTTATTGATACCGAAAATTATTGATAATGAGTCATATCATAAAAAGGCATAGAAAATTCTTTTTTTTCTTTCCGTCTTCAGCAACAATATTAACAGTATATAATTAATATCGCCAAATTTAAAACCTATTTTACATTCTACATTTTGCTTCTAAGTACAGCGACAAAATTAAATCTAAGAGATCTAATATTTTTTGAAACTTTTACTTACACTAACATTATATATATATATATATATATATATATATATATATATATATTACATTAACTGTTTTACTTAACAATCGCACGTCCCAACATAAACTACACTATTGCAAATCATCCCTTTTCTTCAATATTTTCTTTTGATTTCAAAAAACTCTTTCATCGCTCAGTATGCCTTTGCTGTATTAATGCATTCACTCTTCAAAATGAAATTCTACTTTACAGCTGCCAAGATTCTGATATGTTTAAACATTTGTGAAACGCCTAAGAAATATAATATTTTGTTTTAGTTACGTTTTCACCTGGGATATCAATAACTGAAACTTCAACAACGATTTCAAAATAAACAGTTTAAATTCTAGTTTCATTTTGGAATGCGAATTCTTCTGAGCTAGAATTATTTTTTAGGTATTTGATTTGACTTTTAAATTTAAAAGGATCGTTAATGTAATTACATTGGATAAACTGAAAGGAATTTTAAGTATCGATTGCGAAAAGAAACAAAACTTAGTTTATTATGTTAAGTATAAAACTGCACATAAATTCTTCAAAGCACAAATAATAATTGTAATTTGCCATTACTACCTTTCAGAGTGCATAACGCTTTAATTAACATCTATATAATTTTTCTTAACAGAATAACCATAAAGCGTAAGTAATATATCAAAGTAGTTTTTAGCAAATGATTCTGAGAAAATACGCTGACATGCATCAAAGATTTTCACTATTCTATTAATCTGAAACTAATGTGCAATCATTAATTACCCATTCTCTGCTCTTTCAAAGCTGAAAAGGTAATCACAGCAAACCTTTAAGAAAGAAAATCAGTTTCGGTGATAACTGGGAGCTAAGAGATAATTGCAAGATAATTAGAAAATAATTGGAACCATTTAATTCTTCAATCACTTTGAATTCTTAGCTCTGCATGGATGCAAAAGTATCTGCTAGACGAAATCATTTATTTTGAAGATTATTTCCTTAGGTATAATCTAAAGCGAAAGAGTTTCAAATTTTAATCTAATGCTTTTATGTAGTCAGTTAACGTTAATAAGAAGGATTTTTCATGTATGAGCTGGCTTTTTTGGCTTTTTTGAGCTTTGGCTCCTCTAATGCATGGATTGGTGCTTCGTTTCAGGATCATTAGTAAAAAAAATCATAATTCATTACACTTTATTATCCTTTCCAATAAGTGTGTGTCATTTTCAGTGAAATTCAAAGTGTCAGTACAAAAATGTTTGAGAGCTTCTTGATGTTCAAATGTCAGAATTTTTGACACCATTTTTATACGCACTTTTTGTATATTAAAATTGTTATGTAAAGTTTACTGCAATGATTCTTTTTCTTACGGACTTTGTCATACGGATTCTGTTTCAATTCCTACAGTCTCAGCAATCGCACGAACTCTTAATCGTTGGTCATATCGAACCAGAATACCGATTCTTTCCATATTGTCATCCGTTTTTGTAGTGGAAATGGGTAACTTGGGCATATGAATCATCTTTAGCTTCTTTTCGGCCATTTTGAAAACGCTTTAATCACTCAAAAACACGTCCATGCGATGAACATTCATTGCCTTACAAGTCTATAAATAAATTATAAATTTCAAAAGCAGGTTTTTCAAATTTCATATGAAATTTCGCAATTATTCGTTGCCTTATTGTTACACTTATCATTTTTCTGCGAAACAATAAAATAATTAAATAACTCTAATGCGGACGAAGGTTACGGCTATTAGGATTTGCTTAATGACGCGAGAGACAATGCATTCGAAAGAGATGGCTTCATGCTAAACAGTTGTCGGTCGCTGGCTTTTGGCGCAAGCGCACTTCTTCTGTAGCAGTAGCAGTCTCGTTATTTAAGGGCCACACTTCGTATACAATGATGCGTAAGATTTACATATCAGAATACTGAAGTTTTGGTGTTTTCACAAGTTTAAGGCACAAAACCTTGTATAAATTTAGAGGTTAAATATCATGTAAAAAATAAACTTTCGAAGGGCAGTAGTCTAAAGGATCGGTAGTCTAAAGTAGTCTAAAGGATCGGTTTAAAACACGAGCAACTAAAAAAAATTTGAAGTAGTATTGCGAGAGAGAGAGAGCAATATTAAATAGCTTATTTTCAAAAAATAGCCATCCATAATTTTAAAATATTACAAAAAGGAATTTTAATTTAAAGGTAATTATTTTGGGAATTACGATAAGATCAGCATTTTTAAATATTCATTTGTAATTGATAAAGATCAGAACATATAGAAATAATTAAAAATTCGATTAGTTGTTTTTTTAAATGTTTTCGTAAATCCAACAACGGGCTTCCTTAAACAATTTGTTCTTTTTTTAATTTTTGAATTACATCGTAAAGCATCTTTTGTATTAATTACTACTTAGAAAACAAAAGTATTAGATTCTTAAGTCCATTTCCAATGTACTATCCAACAAAGTGCTGTTAACTGCATTTGTTCAGCTTTCTAAAGCAACACTTCATTCATTGTCAATTACCAGCTTCCCAATTTTCGGATAAAAGTTTATACAATTGAACAGGCACTCTCCTGCCAGCTCACTTAGACAAATCGTATTAAGCCCTATTAAATGTATCAATTAACTGCTAATTTTAAAGCAATGAGATTTTATTGAAACTATTGAAAATGCTTTACATTCCTAAAGCTTTGAAATACTCGTAGGAGAATACATGCTTCTTCAAGCTAATGCACAACATTTCATAATAAAATGCAATAATTTATGAAGCTGTTTTAAATTACCTACTGAATGAGCATTAGTTTTCTAATAGAGATAGTGGAAATTTATTGAAATATCATTCTCTTCTGTTTTTATAAATAAAATAAATTAATTATGGAATTTTTTTAAACAAATTTATTTAAGATTAATTTCTGAAACTAAGCGTTTATCTCAATTTTTAAGATATCATTTTTCTCTTTTACCAGGAGACCATAAGGAATGTATATGAAGCTTAAGTTTTGCTTCAAATGTAAGGAATGTTATACTTGTAGGAATCGAAGGACAGTTGAATCAGACAAGTCATCTCCCCCCTTCTAAAAAAAGAATACAAAACAAATTTTTTAACTGTTGCTTATTACCTTTGTGACGTTGGGCTATTCGCGGTTTTCTCTTCACAAACATCTGAGACTTTTTGTAATTTGAATAAAGAAAATTAAAACTCATTATCACCCAAATGAAACGAGATTAGATAAATTAGATGAAGATAAGAAGTGTAACATATTGAATTAGGGATAGAGATATAAAAGAGAAATAGGACTGAAAAAGAATAAAAGGAGGGAGATAGATGATAGAGACTTGTAAAATGGAGTGAATTATTGTTATTAATCGTTGAAAGTAAAATTGGTTGAAAATACCTCCAGATCAAAATTAAAAGGAGTTGAGTCTGATATAATCGAGAAGTGTCTCAGTCGGGGTGAGTGATTTAATAAGCTAACACCTTATTGTTTAATCTTAAGCCAGGATTACAGTCAGTTAAGAGGAATTCAAAAGAAAGCAACCTTGCATAATCTGTGCAGATAGTTAAATAAACTGTGTTGTCCTTTTCCAATGGTTCTTTCATTGGATTTTGTTTGCTAATTGACTACTTAGTTAGATTTTCAGATGTCTGGGGGGTTTAATAAAGTTTGGTAGATGCTACAACTTTTAGTTTTATAAAAAGGTAGCCTTATTTGTTAAATTGCTTTAAATATTAAGTAACGTAGTCATATCAAAAGAATAGATTAAAAACATTAACTTATGACATTCGAAATCCCTTGCTATATCGTAAAAATCATCAGATTTTCTGAAAAGTTTTATTCTAAAAAGTATACATTTATCAACCAACATCCAACAAATGTATTAATTAAAAAAAATTTCTCTATCGATGATCATAGTTGTCAGAAATTCAGGCTTTCTTTGCCAAAATGAAACTTCATGCATTTGGTTAACTATAAATGTCAAATTGTTATAAAAATAAAACTTAAGTATATAAACAAAAATTTTTGTTCTCCAATAAATATAAGTTAAATCCATTCACTTTCTTGAAAAGCAAAGTAGAATATTTTGCACATTTACATTACTTCTTGTTAGGTATTTCTTCAAGCATATTATTGCATAAATTAGATGTCTTTTCAATATAATGTTTAGTCAAAGGCAAATATTCGAAAACATTCGACTTTTTAATAGGAAAATATTCTGTTGTTTAGCTGTGAATTTTGCAAAGTGACGCGTTTAATTAGAAATGTTCTCAATGAGGAAACGAAACAGAAACTATAACAAAAACAGAATTTTTGATAAGTAGTAATTTAACTATTCGAAAGCTTACCAATAAAAAAGTTTTTTTAACTTATTATCGATAATTTGTGAAGCGTAATAAATCTTTTAGATGATAAGGGAAAGTATAGAAAAATGCTAATAAAATCTAGCAAATAAACTAAAAATGTTTAAAAGTAGGAAACTGGAGCGGAAAATCAAATTTCCTTTGTGATTCTCTCAAGGAAATTTAACGAATCGATTAAAAATGAATTTTTCTACACAAAACGCTTTAAGAAGTTACTGAAGCGCGTTCATGAATCTTTCATTTTCTTCACTTTCTAAATAATTTTCTGCTATTTGAAGTGAATAACGCTTGCCTCTTAACGGCTGCGATCAAACCATAAAAATCTGAAAACTGTTTAAATGCAATAAGAGTACCATCTGAAAGGGTTCAAAGCAATCAACAATAAAATAATTTGAAGCCTTTTTCTTCCATCAGTCAGTTCAGTTAATTTCATTAAAATTTATAACCACAAATTACGTTCATTATATATAATTCGACTTTAAGATATATATTTAAATTTTTTTCAAATAATACTTTTTTTTTCTTTCCTTCAATGTGATAAAAAATGAAAGAGATTTTAGCTCCTATAAAGTTAAATTATTAACAATTTATTCTCTCGAAATTTATAATCTGCCTAGTTTTAGCACGAGGCGTGTCAGTCTCGTTATTTATAATGAGAATGAGGTTGTAACACATTTTATTTTGATATCATTCCTATTTACTTATTATCACCTTCAATATACACCCCTCCTCTATTAGTTCAACGCTTCATGAGAATCTTTCATTTTTCGAAACAGTGCTGGAAGTCTTCTTCTGTCAGCTATTTCAGGCTTTTACACAGATTCAACGACTTTTTAATGCAGATTTCGTTGCCAGGAAAGATGTAGAATACTCATGACACAAGATCCGGCAAATAAGGCGGATGGTCTAACACTGGGATGCTGCATTTGGCTAGAAACCTCTTGACAGACAATTTGGAATGAGTCGACGCATTGTCTTGGTGGAAAAATTTGCCCGAACGGAATTTTTGTCAATTCCTGAAGTCTCAGCAGTCGCACGAATACTAACCCACCCAACGGTCAGATCGAACCTGAGTACCTGAGTACCAAGGTCGACCGGGGCATGAATAATCTTTAACGTGTTCTCGGCCATCTCGAAAACGCTTAAGCCACTGAAAAACACGTGCATGCGATAAAAATTTCTTGCCCTACATTTCTTTCAATAAATTATCAGTAGTGATTTCCAAGTTTCACGTGAAATTTCATAACAAATGGTTGCTCAATTATAATGTTTCTGCAGAAATAAAAAATAATGTAAACAAAGTCTATGGTCATACGGATTCTTTCACAGAAACGAGAGGCACTGGATTCGGAAGAGAAGACTTCACTCTAAACAGCTGTCGGTCGCTGGCATTTCTTGAATGTGTACTTCTGCAGCAGCGTCATTCTTGTTATTTAATAGTCATGCCACGTATACAGGGTTTATTTGCAATGTTTCAAAATTATTATTCTTAGAATCATAAATATTTAAAACGGACGATTTAACAGAAGGGGAATATTTTCTGAGCTCTTTTTAATTCCAGTATCTACTTTTTTCCCCACTTACGTTAGCTTCACTTTATGTTTTGCTCAATATATCCCAAGAGAATACAGTTCTAGAAATTTATACAGCCTAACAATTTCTTAAAGTTAAGAATAAAGTAAGTACGCATACTCACAAACATGTGAACCATCTTGTTATATTCTCTAACATTTACAAATGTTTCGAACCATAGTTCGTGAAGTAAATGATAAATGCATTAAATCTTTTTTAAAAGAGTTCCATCTTTCATAATTTTTGACCGATCCATGTATTATGTAGACTCATACAGAACTTAGACTGACCACCTTTAATATTTAGAGGAAAAGAATTAGAATTAAAAAGCAATTTTGCAAAAAACAAGATAGAAGTGTGTTCAGAAAGATAAGAAATAATGCTTAATTAGTTTGTAAACGTTACGCTAAAAGTGATCAAGATAATATCAGAACTCCGTTGGAGTACAATCATGTTCATTTAGATTTATATCATATTGAATTCTTGCTTAATCAGAATGAAGTCTATGGACCCCTCCCTACACAGTCTCTTGAGAACTGAAAGTTTCTTTAAAATTTTATAAAGATCTGGAACTGGTTTTCTTGAAATCTTCTGTTCAAGCTCAACAAATACAATTCCATCGTAAAAAAAATTTACTAAATCTGTGACGCCCGCCCGACTCGGGCTTCATTTTGTGCCATCACTAGAATCAATTATTAAACACTAAGACACATTGTGACATTGGGCTATTCGCGGTTTCTCTTCACTAACCTTGGGGACTTTTAATTGAGATTGATTGCTTTGGCTAAACAACCTTTGCCCAACCAAAAATGAAACGTGATACGTAAAGTTATTATGTAAAGCAGTTAGAAATGAAGTGAAGTGGGTGAGTTAGGAAATATATAAACTCCGACTGAAAGTAGCATGGGAGGCTGAAAGAGAGGTTGAAGGAGTAGAGAGGTTGAAAGAGAGAGGCTGTGGGAGATGTGAAGCTGAAGCTATAGATACGCTGACTGAATTAAAGGATTAGATTAAAGATTGCTATAGGATGTCACTTTGCTGTTGTTCTGAACGGTTGATCCAGAGTCTGAGTTGCAGTCGAGGAAGGATTAGTGGTAACAGTCTGTTAGATTACTATTGGTGGGTGAATTTGAGGCTAATAGAAATATTACCCGGGAGAGCATAGGGAGTTGTTGTCATAGTAAATATATGCTAATAAATTGTTTAAAGATCGTTCTGGTGATTCTTTGATTATTTGTGTCGTTGTGTTTAATAATTGAATCTAGTGATGGCACAAGATGATGCCCGGGTCGGGCGGGCGTCACAACACTAACTAATCAAAGAGACACTAGAACAATATTTATGGACTTTATTAACTTATATTTACTATGACAACAACTCGCTATGCTCTCCAGAGTAAGCTTACTAATACCTTAGTTCAACCCACCAATAGTAATCTGACAGACTCTTACCACTAATCCTTCCTCGACTGCAACTCAGACTCTGGATCAACCGTTGAAAACAGTAGGAAATATACTTCTAGCAACAATCTTTACTCGAACCCTCTATTTCAATCTCTATTTCCTCCTTCCTCTTATCTATCACTTCAGCTTCACTTCTCCTTTAGGCTCTCTCTTTCAACCTCTCTACTCCTTCAGCCTCTCTTTCAGACACCCTTGCTACCTTCAGTCGGAGTTTATATATTTCCTAACTCACCCACTTCACTTCATTTCTAACTGCTTTACATAATAACTTTACGTATTCACGTTTCATTTTTGGTTGGGCAAAGGTTGTTTAGCAAAAGCAATCAATCTCAGTTAAAAGTCCCCAAGGTTAGTGAAGAGAAACCGTGAATAGCCCAATGTCACAAATCTAAGAGTAAAAATATAGATTAGAAATTAGAAAAGATTAGAATTATATAGTTAAAAGAATAAGAAAACTTACTCAACATTACTACTATCTGACAGAAGTGAAAATGAAGATTCTCGCTTATAGATAAACTAAAAACGTAAAAGATTTGTTGCGTCCTCTACCATCTCAACTTAAAACTAAATGAAAATCTGACACTCAAAAGTAATTGTAAAAGTATTAAATAAAAGAATAAATATTATTAATTTATTTGGTAAAAAGTATATCAAATTAAACTACTGAAAAAAATATAAATAAGATGGGTGAAAAGAAATAAATTAACAGCAAAAAATAAAAATAATCAAAACATTTAAAGAAAAAAAAACTGAATTTTTAAAAGCATTAAAAAATCGTTAATATATTTTATCCTTATATTTTAAATTGCTTTTAACAAAATTAAATGATATTCAGAAATCAATCATACTTTAAGAAATTTATCTGAATTATGATAAATATAAGAAACTTTTTAACTAGTCTTAAGTTACACAAAACATAATTATAAATAATGTTTCTAAAAATACATAGTCCTAAGTAGCTATTCCAATAAAGTTTCTTAAGAATCATAAAAAAAGTTATCGTTCTGAAAATATTACCACAAATTTTATTATTTTCAAATTTTAAATAAATATCTGAGTACTTAGGTTCATGAATATTAATATTTGTTAGTGGTTATTTTTAAAAAGCTGGATAAAACGATAAGTAAGGTTTGGCTTCTTTATTAATATTGTTTTTAAGGAATATCACATCCTCAATATCTCTAAACAAAGTATAATTACTATATTCAATGTAATTATATTCATAACAATATAAAAAATACTTTAGAGACTATTACTAGTTGGTCTACCTTGGGGTATTCTTTTAATTTGTTTTTAGTTTTCTTTTAAAATTAAATAACTTAAACAAATAAATTTGTTTTTCATAAGAAATACTCTATCAATATTAAATTTCTTATTATCTTGAAGAACTTTAATTAGCTAATCCATATATATTAAGTTAAAAAGATCTTAAAAATCATAACTTGTATATTATAGAATCCTTTTGTTTTTAACATAATTAACTATATCTATACCTTTTTTAAAAATATTGCTGTATTATCAATAATATTTTGCAAAACTTTGTAAAATCGTACCTGTTAGAAGTGATGTACGTATTAGATCTATAAGTAACAGTTGGAAATTTTACCGCATTTTTGTAAAATTTTGGTGTTAAAAAAGAATGAAGTAATATAACAGTATAAACTGTAAAACATATTTTCTTTTAAATATATATATATATATATATATATATATATATATATATATATATAAGTGTGTGTATTTGTGTGAGCATCTTGAAACGCATAACGAAATGCCATGCACTCTACACAAATACCTTTGTTTATAGCATTTTTAAAAAGCAAGAAACTAATGTCAAACTACAATATTGTTTTTTACCTATTTGCCTACAATTTTCTTGATTTGAATATAAATTACATGTTATTGAAATTATGCTTTTGCTACGATTATTGCTCTATTTAACTTACAAGAAATTAATTTTTCGGTCTACATAATTTTATAAGGCTGAGTCACTGGAACCCATCTAGGGGTTCAGTTTTGCAGAGGGGGAAATTGTGATGACCAGCATAATCATTTTCTTTTCTTTTGTTCTTTCTTTCACTTTTTCAGTATACTCTACTTTAACAATCTACTGAATTCATCGACCAACTTCTATGTTCTCATTAACTGTAGATTTCATCCGTTTGAACGGATACAAAAGCTGCCTCAAACCGTTGATAGTCTTTTTTTTTTTTTTTTTTCGTTTTCTTTCTACTCTTGCTTCCTACTTCGCTTGGCGAATATGGCTTCGTACGACCTCCAGACACCATTATACACGGCTAATTTCATATCATCAGTAAAACGTGAAGCATTCGGCAAGATGGCTTTGTAATATATATATATATATATATATATATATATATATATATATATTACTTACATATATATATATATATATACACATGTAAGTGTGTGTGTAATTATATAAATGCAAAATTCCTAGATATAGTTCTCGAGCTACATTTATACTCATATCAACAAAGCTGCGGTGAGGATAAGTCAATCTTATTACGAAATAATTTTCTATTATAAAATCAAGGAATCTTAATCAGATGACGCTTATAATTTTACGAAAATTATAAATATAATTATTGGTCAATTTGGATTTCCATAGCGTTTTTATTCAAGGGTTACTTATAAAAACAAAAAGAGCAGAAACATTTCCTTTATTTATTCAGGGTGATTATTTTGTCATCACATAAAATTCGATTCCAATTTTCAGTAATTGTCATGCGTAAAAACAATTTTTATTAGTTTTTGACGTAACTTTCATTTTTATATGATGTGGTGAACCGTATAAATTGACATAATTAAATATCCAAGATAACTTTATTTATTTATGAAATTAAAGGGGATTGTTTATTTCAAATTTGAAATGTATACAGACAATTCAGTTTTTGCTTTTCACGTGTACTTTGAAAAAAAAATTTTAGTAGCAATGAGAAAATGTATAAAATTTCTCCAAATGTTTCACATCATTAAAAATTTCTTTAAAACACATATTATTTTTGCAAGATAAATGTAAAAATGAAAACTTTATCAATGAATACACCGAAATGTCATTATTTTTTTGCATCACAACAAAATTGTCTAGAATATCAGTTTCATATTTATTACTTTTTCATCAAAACTGTTTTTCATAACAAGAAATCAATTTAACGCACACAAAATAGAAAGAAACCTTCAGACAAAGAATTTGACATTTGAACATTCTATTCTTGAAGTTGTATTCTTATTAAACTATTTTTAGATCTCCTTTAAATAAAGAAGCGAAATCTGTTTCAACTCTTTTAAATTTCATATTTTCAGACAAGTTAACAATCGTCCTTTTGAATCACCTGGTTTTGAATCACGCGTCTAGACACTGTAATCGCTTATTAAGTTTGAAATAAAAATAAAACTATTCCGAAGTAATATATTAACCACTATGTTTCTATTTTTATCCCGCTTTTATCCACTGAAAAATACTTGCCAACCTATCGGAAAACTTTGGTAATCTTGTAAGATACAATGAAAATTCTCTTAGTTGCAAAGTTTCAATTTTATTACTTTTAATTAATATTTCCATCTTGATATCATAGACTAGAAAGCAGATTAACTATTTAAGTAGTGTAGTTTATAAAGAAAGTAAATGAATAACATTTTTTTAATTTCTACATATACTTTTTATTTTTTTAAAAAATAAAACAGAAAGTTATAAAAGTACAGATAGTAAAATTTATTTTCACACAAACTATATCATTATAATCAGAGCCAAATTGTTTCAATAAAAATATTCTTATAGCTCAAAATTGAAAAGACAGCTGAGCATTATTCTCTTCACTGTAAAACGTTTTCAAAAGTTTTTATCTTAATGTACTTCCTTTTAGAATAGAATTATATGTGTAAATTATTTTAGGAACCAAGATTCAATAGTTATATACGTAAGGTGCTACAATCATAAACACTTTGATTCTGTATTTTTAAGGGAATTTTTTCCATTCGCATAACCAGTGAAACTTATTGTATATTTTCTTAGCAATTGATTAAGTAACTATCGTTAAAACTTAATGTAAAGCACCATTTGTCTCCATTTTTTTGTTCATATAAATCGAAACAGTTATTTTGAAAAGTCCCTGTACAGTTTTGAGAACATCCTCCTCTCTCTTAATTTTGAGAGTTGCATTGAACAAGTTTATTAACATTTGTAGAATTGTAAAAAGCTCCTTTCTTATTTTAACAGTAAATCTAAGTTCAACAATATTAAAAAAAAAATTAATTAATTAAATGTAAAAATAAAACTAGAAAGTTTTAAATTTTATTTCACTGATGCTAAACTTGAAAAAAGAAACTTTAAATTAAGTTTTTGAAGTTTATTTTTTTTTAAAATAATGTTTCTGTATTATCAATAGAATTTAAAAAATATATAATTTTTATTCAAAATTACGGTTGTAGAACCTTTTATATTTGCAAGTAATATTTTATAACTTTTTCAGTCAAAATGAGAAACCAATTTTTTTGAAACTGTAATATTTTTTTTTCTCTATTTGTTACATTTTTAAAATAAAATGGAATATATAGAATTATTTAAATGAATATATTTAATCCTGCACAGATTTTTTATGCATCTGAATCTAACGCAATATTCGAATTACAATAATTAGCATTTACAAAATAACTGAATTTTGCAATTTTTGCCTCTGTGATCTTTGGAGAGAAACTAATCAGAAATTGATGTTATAAATGGTGCATTTACAAGAAATACCCAAAACTAGATCCGAAGCAAACCAGTACATCTTGAGTCAATCACATTATTGCATTTTATCTAGAATCAAGGACGAAACCTGCTCCAAGTCGTCAACCTCAATATTTTTTTTAGAAAAATGTTATTTACGATTTCTCGTTTTTCCTTCTTTTTTTTCTTCTCCTTTCCGTCATTTACCCACCCCATGAAGATTACTCACTACTTTTGTAGGTGGGGTATCGCCTCACTGGGGAAAATAAATCAGTATAAGTGTTTACGATTGGCAGTGAGAATGTTTGATGGTAAATCTTTCTTATATAAACCGAAGGGAGCGTATTTGAGGGAGGATACCCCTAGGGAATGGGGTGTCTAATGCTAGGGGAAGAACCATGCTGCTATCCATCTGAAGCTGATACGCTGAGGTTTCATATGGCGTATTTTTGTACGTTACTTAGATGAGAGGTTTATTGATGTGTGACTTGACCTGATATACTTCAATTAATCTTAAGAGGAATTAGATATGACTCCCCGAGCCGATGCAACCCAGAAGATTGCTTTACTCCCCATAAGTATACCAGAAGTTTCGTCTTACCAATTTTATGAACTGAAGCGGATTATATTTCTTTCGCTTAGGACATATTGTTTTCCTCTCTCTCTCTTTTCTGAATGTTCCCAATATAATCAATCATAGGAAATTGTATTTGTATCCCCCGCCTTGGTTACCGTGCATTATTGCTGCGGTTGCTAAGATTATTGTTCCTGGTAGGATTTCCTTACCCTGAAATGATTTGAAAGTTAGATTTTATCTTTTTTAAAAGTAAGCAGATTGTGTTTCCGATTGTTTGATATTCTGCGGTATTCCTTTCTAAAATATTACATTTGGTCAAATATTCAGAGTATTGTGATCAAGTCTCACAAATCGGAATCGTTTTAATGTGGCTGAAGCTTTATTAACATTCAAAAGGCTTTGATCTATAAATGTGTGGTGAAATATTTCAGAAGGGCACGTAGAGATATTGTCACAAAAAACGTTTTCACGACACACATGTATTTTACAGAATACTTTACTGAAATAATTTGTGTAACTGTTTTTTTTCCGAAGATGTTAGGGATTTAGCTGAAAGAAATAATTATCTATTATAGTATGAAAGGGAAAGAGTTCTTTTTAAGCAATATTTCTAATAACATAAGTAGCAGCTGATGAGTGTATGATCCATTATGGGACAGAATACGAGGTGTGGCTATGAAATAGCGAGACAGACGCTGTAAAACATTTATTTTTAATTGAGATATATTTTCTTATTATCACCTTTAATGTACACTCCTACTCTGTCTCTATATAACTCCATGAGAATATTCCATTGTTCGAAACAATGGTGGAAGTCTTCTTCTGCCAGATCTTCAGAACGTGTGCTGCTTTCTCTTGCACGGCTTCTATTGACTCATATATTGCTCCTTTTAATACAAATTTCACCTTAGGATACAGATAGAAGTGACATGGCTCAAGATCCGGCGAATAGATGATCTAACACTGGGATGCTGTACTTGACTAGAAACTTCTTGAAAAACAATGTGGAATGAGCCTTGTCTTGGTGGAATATTTTGCCGTACAGATTATTTGTCAATTTCTATAATCTCAGAAATCGCAGGCATACTTAACCGAGGGACAGATCAAGTCAGATAACTAATTTTTTCGATATTGTTATCCGATTTTGTCAAATATCATCATTCGTTTTTGAAGTGAAAGGGCGACCTGAGCGTGAATCATATTCAATGTCATCTAGGTCATCTTGAAAAAGCTTAACTCACTCATAAGCACGGGCTTGCGATAAGCATCCATTGCCATACACTTCTTTCAATAAATTATTTTTCAGTAGCGGTTTTTCCAAATTTCATGTGAATTTTTTCCAATAATTCGCTGTTCACTAATAATTTTTTCGACGAAACAAAAAAGTAATTATAATGCGAACGAAGGATATTCGGATACGGATTTTTTCACAGAAACAAGAAGCACTGCATTCGGAAGAGAAGACTTCACTCTAAACAACTGTCGGTCCCTGGCGTTCGACGCATGTGTACTTCTTCAATAGCAGTTTCAGTCTCGTTATCTAATAGCCAAACCTCGTATTTCAAAATTTACGCATAAAAAAGCTGAAATAAATTGAGATACTCTCTCTTTTTCTCTCTGGGCATTGCATTTATGTTCCTAGAAAAGATATAGAGATGTCGATTTCACCTTTTTCACTGTAATATTTAAGAAACAATATTTATAAATGAAATAAAATCTTATGTGTTGATTAATTTTGTAGAACTCACTGTCAGATAATATTTGAGCTTCTTCTTTCCTTGAATAATCATGCATAGCAAATAAATGTACATGTTTTCTATTCTATATTGTCTTGAAAACAATGACTGTAAAATAATAAATCGAAAATATATCTGAATATGTATGAATCGTATATCTTAAAGTTGAATTACAATTGGATCATTGTAGAACAAATTAAATTAATATAATGATACAATAATCTATGAATTTACTTCCTAAGGAATGATACAATAAAATTTAAATACTTAATTAACTACTGTTTTCTTTAAAGATTTTATTTAGAAGTCTTGAAACAGCAGCATGCATAGAATAATAAAGAAAGAATAAAAACGCTTTGCCTATATTTAAACAAAAACATCATTTATATAAAGTGCTATAAAGGGAACTGTATCAAAATACTTCTCTTTTTTTAAAATAAAAAGCAATAAGAACTCCTTATCGTAACTGTAAACGTAATTTCTTTTGAAGAAATAATCTTAAGTAAAACAATAGAAATAGCAAAGGCGAAGACTTGTAAGACAAAAATTCAAAGACAATGCCTTCCTATTGTTTTTAATTCAGTTTATCTTTTTTTTTTTCTGATTTCTGAAAGTAGTATCTATTATCACTCAATTGATAGATGCATTTTTTGACTTGCGAAAACAGCACTTTTTTTTTTTCCTAAGAAAATGTTTATGCGAAATTGTTTATCCGTTTCTTTAGGAAGAGCGACGTTTCCTTTATAGAAGATTACTTCTTTTATTATAAAAAAAAATTCTCTTAAAAGAATGCTTTTATCTTTTCACTCCTTTTCCTTTAAAAGTTATTTTTTCATTTTTAAAATTCTTTCTAAAACTTCACTTTTCGCATATAAAAAAGTTCATTTTTTTTAAATAAAAAAAAGTTAAATAAAATCCTCCATTTTAAACTCATTTATTTTTTAGATTGCCGTAAAAAAAATGGATAATAACTTTTGACTTTTACAGTCTTACCATAAGCATTCTTTGAAATTTGAAAGGGGGGAAAGTTCAATATGAATAAGAACAATTATGAACGCTTTCAAAACTTCCGTTTGCTGTTAAAAGTTTTTATTTTAAACAAAAGTATTCCAAACACTCTTCATGTAGATAATGAATGCATAAGTGTTTTTATTTCTGTTATAAAACTGTGATAAATTATATGTGTTAGACATGATATTTAATGTCATGAAATAAACTCTGTAGGTTATAAATGTACATGATTTATTTCTTTGGATAGATCTCACTGAATGCACTTAATGCATTATAAAAACATATTAAATTCTTTGTTTTCTCTTCGTCATAAAATTTCTGTGCAACAATAAGTGCTTATTGGTTATAACGGCAGAAAAAATACATTTATGTACAAATTTAGCCTTTATCAAAAACATCTCAGCAATTTTTTTTTTTAATTTTTCATGATAAAGTCCATTTTATGTGTTGGGAAGTAACACATATATTATTCAGTTTCATTTTAATAAATATTTGATGAACATTTTACGGACCTCATTTCATTAGTAATTTGATATTTCTCTGTATTATTTAAAACATTGTTCTGCAAAAATTGTTTTATCAACTAAACTGTGCAATAGTGACGATATAACAAACCAGCACATTCCTTTTTACAAGGTATTAACTTAATATGCGTTCAAATGCATATATGTATGTATATATACGAGGTATGGCTATTGAATAACGAGACTGTTGCTACTACAAAAGAAATATGCATACACCAAACGCCAGCGACCAACAGCTGTTAAGCGTGAAGTCTTCTCTTTCGAATGCAGTGCCTCTCGCTTTTGTAAGCAAATCTATCTAGCCATAGTCTTCGTTCATATTACAATAGTTTATTTGTTTCCCGGAAAAATGATAAGTGAGTAACGAACTGTTGTGAAAAATTTCATAAAACTTGTAAAATCTGGTACTGACATTTATAATTTATTGAAAGATGTGCAAGGCAATGAATGGTTATCACGTGTACGTGTTTCTGAGTGATTTAAATTTTTTCAAGATGGCCGAGAAGATGTTTAAGATGATTCAAGCCCAGGTGGCCTTTCCATTTTGATAACGGAGGACAATAAGGAAAGAATAGTAATATTATTTCAATTTGACCGACGGTTAAGTATTCGTGCGATTGCTCAAGCTGTAGGAATTGACAAAGAATTTTTGAGCAAGGGCAAATTTTGCATAACATTTTTAACATGCAAAATGTGCATGACAAAATTTTGCCTAAAATTGTCACATTTGAACAACATGAAGTTCGCAAAAATGTCTGTATTGACACAATAAATGCCGCTGGAAAGGATAAAAACGTGTTACGAATCGTGGTTCTTTTACTTATGATCCTGAGACGAAGCATCAATCTATGCAATGGAAGCACCCATCCTCACCAAAAGCCAAAAATACTCGAATGAGCAAATAAAAATTCAAAACAATTATGATTGTTTCTTTTGATATTCATGGGAGTATGTACCTTCCCTGGATTCCTGGATTTCCTGGATACATGTTTTTCCAATTCAAAATTTGTTCTCGAATTTCAACCTTATCCTCCGATCGAGCTGAAATTTTTCATACACGTATAACTGTGATGATAATATATTACTATGGTATGCTCAAACAGTGGCGAGTTTAAGGAAGGGGTGGGGTTGGAGACCCGAGTTGCTTAACTCCGATACCAATACAATATTGAGGTATTTTCAAGCAGTGTCTGATTTAGAGGGAGCTGCAGACTCAGGTTTCACACTAAACAGCATCTTTTAGAATTGAAGTTCGTACACACGTATAGCTTACGCAATTGTTTTTCAGTCTTAAATTTCCAAACAAAGAAAATTAAATAAATATAAGCAAAAGCATTTTTAAGCCACGCTTTTATTTAAAGAGGAAGTGAAAGGTATAAAATTATATTTTAATGTAAAATAATCAATAATTTACAAAAGCTTGAGGAGTTAATATTTTAGAGGGCATATATAAGTAACTATGACACTAATTTATCGATAGTTACTTAGATATCTTAGTTAAGCGCCTCAAGTTATTATGAAATATATATTAAAAAATTATTTGTATACCTTTTTTCCCCATCTTTGAATAAAAGATTGATTTCAAAATGTTCTTTTTTTTTTGTTGTTAATTTTTTTTTTTAATTTTTCTCAGGAATTGTAACAACCCAATAGTTAGCTGACATTTAAAATTAATAACAATAGTAGTCATAATAACTCGTGTACAATAAATAAAATGTAGCATAAAATTCCGTGCCTTTTAAATTTACATGTGCATTATAATTTAGAAAATAAGATATTCATACGTTGAAACAATAATAATTTAATATGCAGAAGAAGATCACATATTTTTGTTGATATTATTTTATGTTTTTCTTCTCTTATAATTTAATATTATGTTCATAATAGAATCTATGTAAATAAAAGGTAATAATCGTATATATGCACTCTATAGACTTATAAATAGCGTGATCGATTTCGCTAAAAATTATGTTCTCGTTAGTGCTAGAAGTGTTTAGAGAATGGGTTGATTGAAATTCTATATATAGCACTATAGCATTTTTAGAGTTAATTGAAGATTAAATTTTTCACATTCGGCAGCCCTATTTATAAATAGAAAGCATGAACCTCCAATAATAATATTCAAAATGCGAGAAAAAAGATATTAAAGATATTTCATTTTGCAAACTATGAGGTAGTTAATATGAATATATTTTAAGGAGAATTTTATATCTATATTTAAAAGGTAATGTTTGTATGTATATGCCCTATAAACTTAAACATTACTCGACCGATTTCAGGAGGCACAGTGACGTACAATAATTAGGAAAAGGCCATATTTCCTGAAAACTATGGTAGAAATGACGATGTATTAGAAAACTCGCGCTTTACGCTTTTCATTACAGCGACGTGTAGCGGTTCACTGCTTTCTTTCCGCCTATGCATTGTGGAATAAAAATTGCCTCTTTAATGGCGCTGCTCTGCCGTACATGGAACAAGCAGCCGTATATATATGCCGCCGCCTGCCGCCGCCTGCCGCAACACTTATATATATATATATGTATATGTATATATATATGTATATATATATATATCTTTCTTTCTTTTTGTATATATATATGTATATATATATGTATATATATATATATATATATATATGTATATATTCGTATGAGGGAAGTAATCATTTGAAGGAGGCTCGTTTCAGAAGAGGCCTATGGATTTAGCCTTACAGACGAACTAGTCCATATAATAATTAGATCTAGAACCACTGTAATAGAGCCGCCTATAATTCAAACCATTCGATCTCATTTTGGAGTGTGAAGTTTATTAAGTGAAGAGATTATGCGAATTAATTGTCTATTAAAAGTTCTCTTTTGAATACACACACATTTCGAAATTCTCTCTATAACACATTTGAATTGAGATCTTAATAATGATTGTAAGTATTATCTTTTCCACCATTGGTTAATCCTTTTATTTTCATCCAATAACGCTATTCAGCATGTTTCAACAATTCATAACTTTTATTGTGACTTTAGCGTACTATATACATTGAATACAAAAAAATAATTTTTTTCTTACCATGTACAAAACTTTTATTCCCTAAAAGAATGCATGTACATATTTCGTTATTTTTTTTAAAAAATGTAATAGAATAATACTGATAAACATACAATGTGTTTATAATTATATCGTTTCACAACTTTGGGGAGAATTTCAAACTACAGAAGCAGCTTTCCGACGGTTCTACAGTGGTCGTCCCTGAGTAACCATTCCAGTACTACCGGTATAGTGCCCTTCATACCAGAACAAACTGGAGGGAGACAGAAGGAGAAATCGCTAGACACAAGGCACAGTGATTTCTCGATTTCCCGCGGCCAGAAAAATATCTATCTGTCTGGTCCGTCCGCTTATCTATCTATCTATCTATCTATCTATCTATCTATCTATCTATCTATCTATCTATCTATCTATCTATCTATCTATCTATCTATCTATCTATCTATCTATCTATATGACTGTTTGTCTCTCTCTCTCTCTCTCTGTGTGTATATATATATATATAGTCATGAACAAAAAAAATTAGCGCACCAAGAAATAATTGCGGGATCGTAACGAAACTTGGCATGAAGGTATATGTCGGGGAGATATGCAATGATTAGAAATGCAGCGTGATTGCGCATTACGTATAGTCGGTAGAGGGCGTTTAACTTAGTTCTCCGTAGAGTATAAAACAGGTAACCAAAGCTTTCTTGAGTGTGCTGAATCGTTTACAAAAGAAGAGCTGAGGTAGACATGCCATTACGCCCTTTTCGAAGACAATATGAGCAGCTGTCTCAGTTTGAGAGTGTAAGAATCATCGGCATGATGGAAGATGGGTGATCAGCTAGGCGAGTAGCTCGTCAATTAGGCCGCTCTGATTATGTTGTGAAGAGGTGTTGGGACTAGTGGGTCCGAGAGATGTCATTTACACTAAGACCAGGCTCAGGACGCCCTCGACAGACCAGTCGTCGAGAAGACCGCCACGTCGTAAGAAATGTACGCGTGCAGCCAACTGCTTCTTAGGCCACCATCCAGGCACAGGTAGAACCTTCATTAGGTGCCCCTGTGTCTTCTCGAACCATACGAAGGCGCCTGGCTGAAGGACATTTCGGATCGCGGTATCCATTACGTGTGCTGCCCTTGACGCCCACCCATCGACGCCTCCGTTTGAAGTGGTGCCGCGCACGAGGAAAATGGACTGCAGCGGAATGGAACCAGGTCGTCCTTAGCGACGAGTCCAGATTCAATCTCATCAGTGATGACAATCGTGTTCGTATGTGGAGAACCCGTGGTGAACGCCTCAATCATGCCTTTGCTTTACAGCGACACACCTCTCCCACAGCTGGTGTGATGATATGGGGTGCCCTTTCCTACAGTACACGGACACCCCTTGTATTGATCTGTGGCACCATGACAGCCCAGCGGTATGTCTATGACATCCTGGAAACACATGTGTTGCCACTCATGCAACGCCTACCAGGAGCCATTTTTCGACAAGACATTTCTCGGCCTCACACGGCAAGGGTGTCACAAGACTGTCTCCGTATTGTTACTACCCTTCCTTGGCCTGCCCGATCCCCGGATTTGTCTCCAATCGAGCATATCTGGGATAATTTGGGACGTCGAGTTGGTCATCCTACGAGTTTGAACGAACTAGAGGCAAGGTTACAGCAAATATGGAACGAAATGTCTCAAGACATCATACAGAGCTTGTATGTCTCAATGCCCGATCGCATCGCATCGTGCATTCTCGCTGCAGGGGGTTCAACAGGGTATTAAATACTGCGTTCTTTTGCCTTTTTCTTTGATTTTCTAATCTTTAACTTATATCAAAGTAGTCATTTCGTCTGGAAAATTTCGTTCCATTTTGACGACTAATTCTTGGTGCGCTAATTTTTTTGTCCAAGAGTGTATATCGAGTTACAGTGTCCACAATTTCAGAAGAAGATCAGCGCGGCTTCGGCCATCAAGACAGAAGGGAGAAAAGGCAGAAGAGAGGAATTTTCCTTTTGAGTTAAATGGAAGAAATTTTCTCTTTTAGACGTAATAGATCACGAGGCATAAGTGTAGGGATTCTTAGAGACTTCAGCTGCAGGCAGAAAGTCTAGTAAGAGTTATCCTTACAGGTCTGAATCCATAGGAAAGGGTGACATTGCAGGATTTAAGAGCGTGGGACTGCATAAATTAAAGTCAAAATGGAATGATATCAGAAAATAAGAATGAAAGCTTTACTTAAGTGAGAGAATGGGAAAAATTAGGAAATTAAATTATTATTCAGTGAAGCTATTACAAATTAAATTAAGTTATTACACACACACGCATATGTGCACACACAGGCATATGTGCACACACACATATATATATGCAAGTTAATATTCTAGAATGGTTTTCTAATGACATGGAAATTTATTTAGCTTGGATTAAATTTAGTTAAGGATAAAAAAGATAAATTAGGTTTAAAACCAGCTTTATAATGAATTGCATGTTTTAAGTTTGTTCAAATGTGGTAAACATATACCTTTTCTTATCAATATCAAACCTTAAAAAATTGTTTGCAGGGTACCATGTCTCCTTAATCCGAAATATGAAATCAATACATTTTTACTAAAAGGTTGCCACAACTAACAGGACATATGGTATGTAACAACTTTTATGTAAGAAAGAAAAAGTAAATTGTATGTTTTAAATGCTAAGAAGAATTGTTCCTTAAGTATCATGCTTTTGCATGATAATATCAAATTTTAGTTTTATGTGTATAGTAAGTAGCATTAATCCTATATTAATGTGTCTTACACGTTTGTCCGAACTATTAATACCTAGATTTTCTTGTTCAAATGTATCAAATACACAGATGGTTGTAATAGTTAAGGAGAATCTAATGGGTTTTTAGTGATTGTTCATAGAATACAAAGATAAAGATGCCTAAAATAAAATGTTTAGTAATCGATCTTATTTGCAATTTTGTAGTTGTTGTTGAAATGTATGAATTCTATTAAGTAAATCTCATTATTTCTTTGAAGCTAAAATAATTAATTGGATTTGCACAAAGAGAGTTATAATATGCATAATGAAACTTGAAAGTGGAATGCTTATAAAATAATTATGGATACATTAATGTACATAAAGCAAATTTGTCAAGATTTAGAAAATATGAAATGCATAGAAAGGATGAATTAGTATTTTAACCATTAAATGTTTCAAAAGGATTGATTTTTAAATTCTAATAATCAGATCTTTTAATAAATATTTTTTTTTCTATTTCTGAAATATACATAAGTTTTAAAATTATTTTTAGAAAAGCAATCACCATCCATTCTAAGTAGAAATACAGCAATACATATGTAAAAATAGTTACTGATAATTCTGTGCCTTGCGCTGATTAGTAAATTTTAATTTTAGACTGTTATATTAAACTGCATCATTTCTCTTAATATTTTAACATAATTCTCATGCTCTGAATTAAAGGCAAATAATTCAATTGAAATTCAGAATGAAACGCAAGATTTTTGCTTTAATTTGAATTTCTTATTATTTAGTGCATAAATAAATCGAATAAAAGTATATAAGAGCAAATTTTCAACTTTGTAAATAAATTCAGATAATTTGCTATCCAAGCGAATTTCCTACCCATCATAAAGCTATACAAATATGCTAATTAAACAGTAAAGATTTTCGTTATTTTAAAAGGCCAGTAAAAGTAATATTTTAAATCAGAGTAAACATGGAATAAAAATTCCTATAAATCGGAACTTTTATTTTTCTAAATACTGAATGATTTTATGGATTAAATCTCTTCTATTTTTTCTTTATCTCAAATGATTTTTATTAAAATACGCTAACATAATTTATGGATCATCTCCCACTGAAATCATTTTATCCATAGCCCGAAAACCAACTTTATCCACGGAAGAGAACCTTTTCTGTAGTTTCTGTATTAGGATAAGAATTTTTCTGGCTCTGTAAGATACACGAGTGAGAATACTATTAAGAATTCGATTCGAAACTGGTGAGGCGTAGAAAAGGCTGTCGCTATAAAGAATAGAAAAATGGAAAAGGTTCTCATATTTGTTTCATGGTTCAAAGAAAAAGTATGAATGTAATACCTAGAAACAAGCTAAAGAAAGGAAGATAAAGATGTCGTTATCTTGTTGTCGAGGAAAATGAAAAATGCGAACATAATGCGCTTTAAATTGAAGAGGAATTCAAGATTTATCTCTTGCTGGTCATATAAAAAATTCCAGTGCTTGTTTAATAGCATGCGTGATAGAAATGTATTATTAATTATTGAAATAATAACAATCTCTGTTCACTTTTCTTCTCACATAATCCATCAATTTTACCATAATACTATCAATAACTCTGACAGAGCTCTTTATAAAGTTTTTTTTTTACATATTTATGCAACGCAAATAAAATATCTCGCAATATAAATAATATTATCATATTCCTTCGTAAATATTATTATGGGTTGAGAACATACAGGTTGACCATAAATATGCAGAAAGCAATTCATTCCATTTGATTTCAAATTCTAATTTTTATATATTAGCATCAAAAACCTTTAACGATCTATTCTCAATATATCTCTTACATCCTTTTAAGATATTCAGCTTCTAATTTAGCATATCATCAATCTAACAACCAATTAATCTTAAAGAGGCTATGAAATTAAAACGGATGAATTTCTGTTTTCATACAATTGTTCTTAGGTAAATGGGACCGGAATTCCAAGTAGTGGATTTCTTTTAAAGGGTTACCACCATCATTAATAAGCAAATTATAGAATCTGCAATTTAGACGAAAAAACAAAACCACTATAGCAATTTCTCTTTAGGAAAAGTACATGAAAACACTTGATAACTGATCAATTATTTCTCTCCTGTTAGATAGATACATTTACTCAATCTTAGGCAGTAGAAGAACTTATGAGACTACTAAGTTCATTGAAAAGAAAATTGTAAACATATTGATATTAGAGCATTAATATGAATCATGAAAAACTCTTCAGAGTTTATGACTGTTTTAATAGTTAAAAAAATAATAATTAGAGTATTTTTTTATAATTTTAATTCCGCAAACGTCTATTATAACAAAAGAATTATACATACTACAGCAATGTTATTAGAAGTACGTACAATTAATATCTTATTCATAATTTTGATTTCACTATTGTTTGGCTGGTTTTATTTGGCTTGAATCATCATCACTCCGTAAACTACACGAGAGTCATTGGCATTGGGTCTCCGTATCTTAAGTCACGATTAAATGATGATGATTAATTTTTAAATTAGCACTGGTACCTCCCTCTTCTTATATCACCCTTATGTCAAAGAAGTGGTATGAACCTTCTCTCTATCCGATTACTTATTAATTTAAAACTATGAATTCTGGAATTAACTGAATTTAGCAATTAAAAAAAGATCAAATGATCGTATAAAAAAAGAGAGAAAGCTCCAATCTAGAAGAAAGTAAAGTTAATTAATTGTCAATATTACTTAAACAACACAAGACTGATATATGATGTATTAAGTTTATTTAAACAGATACTTAAGAGTTAGGTTACATAACACAAAATTTGACATACTTTTAGTTATAAGATACGTGGTGCCTTATTGGTGTAATGATGCTAACATTAGATTATTTTGTAATAAAAGGTAAATGCATGAGATGTGTATATGTGTAATGAGTGTTAAGTTAGATTATTATACTTCTGAGGGTAATGTGTCTAAGTGTGTGTTGAGTGTACGATGTTTTATCTGTGTGTGTAAATGTGACTCATAAAATTGTGTAGGTGAATTTCTCTTAATCTTTGTAAAAACCTCATTTTATATAAATCACCGTGAGTGATGAAGGGACTCCAGATAAGGAGATAAAGATCCTTCTGTGTTAATTCACAACCTACACAATTATTAAATGTGCAATGACGCTATACGGGTCCTTCATAAGTGTAATCAAGACTGAATACGGAAACCATCAAAAATTGACATTTATTGCTCACTGACAGTAGGGAACTACGCATCAGAAGGAATTCAGGGCATTATTCTATTTGAGGTTGAAGCCCATTCCTTATTCTATGTGATAGGTATTAGTGGAACGAGGGCTTGATACCAGTGGATTATCTTGATAATGAATGATCACAAACACTCGTCTACCATGGTCTTTAATATTCGGGGATCAAAATAATTAATTATCAGTTACAAAGTGACAAAAAATTTATTTTAAAATCAAAATCTAGAATACATAAAATAGATTCGATTTTAATCATCTGTATCCTCACTGTGAATAATTTTAAATGTTAAAGATATGGAAATAACTCTTAATATTTCTCCCTCAAATAAGAAAGGAGCTTTGCTTTAACATAAGTTCCGCGGAACAAAATAAAGTAGAAATGAACAAATTAAAAATATTTGATGTGTACTATATTAGATTAAAACTTGAAAAGTAAGCTTGGTTATAATCATTACGAGTACAATAAGGGGAAAGAAAAAATGGTTTTATATTTCATTTAAAATAAAATTGTTAAATGAATCACTAATAATATTTTAATTTGAAAGCAGGCACCATATGTCATAAGATATCAAGTAAAGTTTTGCTTGATATTTTTTTCAAATATTCTATCTTTTATTAATTTTGTTTACATCTCAAAAGAGTTTTCCATTGATACAGATTCTAATTCTTTTACGCAGAATATTTAGCATACATGAAAAGCAATAAAAGCAATCCTTTTGTCAAAAGTACATTAAAAAGTATTTACCATAGATGAACACCGGAAGAAACTTCAGCAACCAGAATGGATACCAGCAATGCATTAAGGAAATGATAACTTTTTTTGGTTCATTCTTCTACACTAAAGGAAAGAATTTTCAAAAAGGATTTTCGTTTTCAGTATGTAGTGTAAAAAAGTATAATCTCATCCAGTCTACAGTCAAGAATCTTACATCCATCAAGCCCTAAAGCTCTTGAGAATTTTTACAAAAATTTCTCAAAGCTTAAATCAGGCTTCATGTTGGAAAAGAACTCACTCTTTTTTTCAGCAGTTTTTCAGTCTTTTACTAGATGCTTCTTCCCCAAGATGCGTCCCATTACAATTCAAGAGATGTTCCATTAGTTTCCTCATGCTTGAGTACGTTTTCACGACGCTCAGAACTCTCTTGGTGGAGCTTTCTTCGAAGTAGGTGAGCACTTACAAAGTTCTGAAAAAGATTTATCTGAAAGCCGAAGCAGCAGTCATCGATTTGGCCGCAGACATTGAAAAAGTGGGAAGCGAAGCATTTCCTACGGAATTTTTCCCCCTATTGACGCTTCTTTTGTGAGGAAACAGTAAAAATAAACGGGCGAGCGGGGGCCTTAATTGTGTACTCAACGCAAAATGCGCTCGGAATGTATTTCGTCTATATAGAAGGGTAAAAATCAGATGAGCTGCAATGTATCAGTTTTTAATCCTTTGAGCATAGAAACAAGCATATAACTTCTTTTTATTATTCAAGGTTTCTTTGTGCATCAGAAACATGAAAGAAATACTTATATACTCAAGAAATTCGGGAATTTAGAAGTGAAACTACCAAGAAAAATACACACAATAAATAAGATAAGTATGTCTTGTACATGGATAAAAGAAATACATAATTTGATTCACAAGCAAAAATCGATGTAAAGAAGAAAATTTCGAAGTACTCTGATAAATGTGTATATTTTTCTTGGGATTGCTATAGTAAAATATTTCTTATATATGAACAATTTGATATGTCTTGAAGGAATTATTATGCTTTGTGGCTCAAAACATGAAATGAATTATTTAGATTTCATATTCACTTTCTTCGACCGTCAATTTTCTGAAATTTCAATGAAAGAATACAATTTTTTTTAAGTGCGATAAAGTATAATTTTTTCATTGATATACCAGTTTTAAATATTTAAAAACATTTTGAATAATTTATCAAATGTTGCTTAATAATAACGCTTCGTTTCCACACTACTTAATGATAATCCTAAAAACCATTTCTGCTTCAGAATACGTAAATTTTATTTCTTAATGCAAATAAATGTCTAGAAATATATAATTGAACTAAAATTATGTAACATTCAATGCAGATTTCAAATTTTAATATGTACTTAACCCTGAAAAGATATCGAAATATATGAACAACAGAATAATTTTAGTTTAAATTATGTGTGTATATATATATATATATATATATATATATATATATATAATGCTTGCAAAGTTATCTGAAATGGATGTCTTGTACCAAATGTTGAAAAATCTCATTCTAAGAAATAAGCTTTAAAAATTTACCCTAACTGTAAAGTTTATCAGAAGTAAGCAAGTATTTTTTAATTGTATCTTGGGAAATAATTAAAGTGTTTCGATGAAGTATAATTTAAGGTATTCGGAGAAATTTACATTTCAATAAAAAAAAAGTTTTAAAGTCAAACTCATAAAACATTATATAAAATGCATAGTTGTTACTAATAAAAAATTATTGTTTCGTTTCTTTAAATAAAAGTTAGGTCCATTTGTATTTTACCACGACTATTTCTTAAATGATTTTTATTTACTGAAAATGAGTAAGTATCTTTCCAATGGATTAAACTAAAAAGAAAAGGTTCTCTTCTATATTAAATTTTTTTCACTTTCAAGAAAGACAACGTTTACTGTTAGTTTTTATCAAGGTAACTAAGTTCCTGTACTGAGAGGGTGAGTTAAAACATCAGTTTTGTACTCGTTTCCTCTTAATTGATTTTCAAGGCTATATAGTATATTTTTAGCGCTCTTTTCTCCTTTAATCATTTGACGCACTTCAAAATTTTAGTTGATGGACCTAAGCCTTCCGAAATTCCTGTATAGATTTTAATCTATCAAAATTATAGAATTTTTAAAACCATGTTAAACTTGAATTCTATAATTTATCCTGCAAAACTATTTATACATTTTTATAACTTTACTCTCATGTAAACATTACACTTGCTTTAAATATCCATAAATTATAATCTTATGAGAAGGAATTTTTATATGCAAAACTAACTTATTAGTTCGTAAATATTTTTAATGGAATAAATAAGAATAACATAGGAATCATAAAGTATTGTCACTTTAAATTTTGTTTCAACTCACTGACGTAGTAATTTTTATTTGTAAGAACTCACAATAAATACAAAATAATACATATTTATATCAGAAATGCCTTCGTGTTTTTATCTTTCTTTTAAGATCCAGTTCAGGTTGCTTTCATTTCTCTTTTTATAACACCTCCAGAAAATTTTCTTCTCAAACCAATGCCTTTCTGGATCTACAGTCGCGTTTTCTTCCTGTTTTACGACAGCGTCACAACGACTGCTTTTATGTCTTATTGTTAGACCTTGAAGCATTGCTCTTCATTCCTAAAAGCTTGAGATATTTTTCTCTGGCAAATATTTTTTTTCTTTTGACAAAAACACGAGAAATACTAGTACTTATACACGGCTCCTGATCTCACGAATGGTACAAACAGGGAATTCCTTCGATTTTATGGATAAACTAATGGACTAAACATAATATTTCTGTCTGGGGTCATTTTCAAACTGCTATAAAACGCTCTATAAGAGTGTCGAAATAATTCAATTCTATATATTATAAATAATTCTGCATTTTATGTTCAACACATTGTTATTTCATTTTACAAACGCATGGGATAGGAACCTTCATTAGACAATTAAGTTGCTAAAATGAAGAGCAGAAACAATAAGAAAATGTATTAAAAAGGTAAGCAAAATGAAGAAGAATGGAGGCTAGTATAATTTCCTTTTTTTAAAAAAAAATGTGCTATGATCACTAATAAATAGTTAGAAAATTCTCCAGCATCGGAAAGTTTTCAAGAAGGTTAATTAAGAAATTTTTTCCATTTCTCAACCTATATCAGATATGGAACCTGAATTTATATTTATGTAATGGAATGTTGTATAAAATATGATAACTGACCCACTCTCCATATTGAAATTTCCTTCTCTTAGCTGTATATAACAAAAACTGCTAAGAAAGCAAATTTAGAATATTTTTGCTGCACGAATTGCAAAATTATTCTATTATCACTAACTTTTAGTTTCAGGTATTCAATCAGTTCTTCTATCATTTCATAATATTCCCAATACGCGAGGAACATAGATTAAGCCCATCGTCTTATAAAACAATTTATTTTAAATCATGCGCCTTAAGCGGAAAATTCTCCAGAGTATAATCTAGATATTCTCCAACTGAGGCAGAATCAAGAGCATCATAAAATTTCCATCGCCAGTCATCTGCTTATCCTAGCATGAAATAAATATTCATTTCCTTCCACCACAAAATAGCTAGCATGGGAGTTATGCCAAGAAGTTATATATCGAATTTAATCAGGAAATCATGAGTGAAATTCTGGTAACATAGAAACTCATCATACTCGAAAGTCGATATAATCCCTGAATATGAGCCTCGTATCAAACAAAGGATTTCATTAATGCATGTTTCCTACAGTATTTCGGATGCAATGTTTACTCGCTAAAAGCACCGGACTTCTCCTAACGACGACTCTTTTCATCCAGATGCCGGAGCGTTCACCAACCCAGTAAAATGAGAGCAGCGTGTTCGGAAAGGTTATGACAGAGTTTGGTGTCACTAGTTTGGAAAGTTTCAGGATCACCCATTGTATTTGTTACTTAAATCTCCATTAGATTTTATGAAGCGTAACGGGTTCAATAACTATGAGAGGGGGGGAAACGAAGTAAAGGTCTCTGAGAACTAAATAAAATATTGCATCACGTGGTTTGGAGAGCAAATTAATTTCGAAGTAATTATGAAAAAGTTCAGCATAAAAAGAAAGTATTTGTGCTATTTTTTGTAGAACATGATTGCTAAGAAAATGTGAATGCTTTTATGAAGAAAAAAAATTAGCATTACTTTGTTCATGGAACAATTATTATATACATTATTAAATTACCTTAAATTTCATATAAATTAATTTAATAAGTAAAGTAAACTAATAAGCAAATATACCTTACATTTCTCTTTAAAAATGTTTAGTAATGTATCTCAAATTTTAAATGCACGAAATTAATTTTTTATTTATGGGATTCACTATATGTAGCATTTTTCTCATCTCCGTAATGTTAAAAATGATAAAATTTCAGAAACATTATTGAAATTTTGACTGATCAAAAAGTCACCAATTTTTTTGAGTGTTTTTATTGCATTATTATTATTATTTTAATGAGAACGGTTTTTTTTTTTTTTTAAATTCATAAGCGGAACATCATGGGAAAAGTTTCAAAACTATAAACATTACTGTATATTTTAATCCATAAATATTTTGAAAACATTTTTAACAAAATTCCTCTAAAAATAGTAATAAAAATTCAATAAATTCAAGCAAAAAATTAGGGACTGCAAGACCAGTCTATTTCTTTTAATAATATTCCTTAAACTTCGTGAATTTTAACATTATGAAGATCTGGAAAATCTCGTGAGAATTTATACATTTATGGGATATAAAATTTAGCATTCTTTTGAATTGAAAATCTAGATACAGATTATGTTATACAACATATAATTAATGAATAAATTTTTGCTACACACACAGATATATATATATATATATATATATATGTTGTGTGTGTGTGTGTATTATATATATATATATATATATATATATATATATATACATGCATATGTATATATACACTAGCGTGCAAAAACTAAGAACGAGTTGGGCTTTTTTTTTTAATATAACGTTATACAAAAGTTTTTCATAATGAGGCAGCAACATGACGTCGTTTAAACTGATCTGCGCCTTGCAATAGCTTTCCCAGAAATGCTGAGTTTACTCTGTCGGCGTGCTTTATTCCTCTCCGACACTCCCGCATTACGTCTAACTACCTATCTGAGCATGTGCCGCTGATATGCTAATTTTTCGACTTCTTTCTTAATTTTTGCACACCAGTATATATATATATATATATATATATATATATATATATATAAACTTCATTGCATAATCAGCTTTTTCTAGAAATACTATTTCATGCACGACTCTTACATTTGTTTATTATTAACATCTTTGTCTCTTACATGAGTTATTTTGTCTTTTTTATTTAGATATTAATAAGGTCAAGGATATAGAATCTATTTAAATGTTTTAAATGTTCTTACGTATTTTCCTTTTAAAGCATATTTATAAATTCTTAAAATTAATATTTTGATGATTTGTATGAATGGTTTGATAAAAACACTAAAAGTACGGAATATTATTTGAAATTTTAATGATACCGCTAAATAATATGAAAATATTTTATTCATAGGTAGCATAATTTTCAATTCCTTATTATTATTAATTTCAATTACAAATTCTTCTTATTACGAACGAAGTAAAATATATTTTAAATGTAATAAATCTAATTTCCTGTTTCAAATGACAAGGATAATTTTGTATAAAATTAGAAGGATAATTTCATATAAATTCAGAAATTTTATTCTCCACTTTATTTCCTTCCAAATATTAGTTTTAATTTAATAAATATTCTGAATATTCGAAAATACATTCGAGTTCCCTTTTCATGCGATGAAAGGATAAATAAGCGTATATTGTAAGGTATAACATGTATTTTAAAGCATATCGTTATGGTATTGTAATCCTTGCGAGTCATTAAATCTAAATATTTTCTATAGAGGGATTTTCATAAAATATTCAATCAAAGTATTTCACTTTTCCAGTAGCAATTTTTGTTTTGCTAAATATCATGAAATGATAAATTTGTTTCACATCCTATTAGTCTCCAAATAATTATCTCTTAATTTAACAGCAAAATAGTTTCTTTTCAAAATATTAATATAAATCTAATTTTTTTATTCAAAATATGCAAATAAGAAATTATTGTTTGCTTTGGTAAAACATAAATTTTCTTTACTGAAAACCATTTTGATAATGTAAATTTTGAGCTAAAGTTACACCAAAACAATAGAAAGGCTTCTGGGAATGGACCTCGTAGTTTTGAAACATTGTCAAGTGACAAGAATAGCCCTTAAACTGATGCCTCGAGCACTTAACATTCACAAAATATCATGTGGCAATACTCTTAGATTGATCCTGAATGACAGATCTTCAAAAAAAGAAAAAAATGCTTTTCTGGTAAGCTACCTAAGAGAAACTCATTCGTACGAGTATGGTTCAAAATGTACTTGTATTTGAAGACAGATGGCACCATCAAAGTAAATTTTGTTACGATTGGGTGTTCCATCCGTGTAAGGGAGCGCAAAGAAATTTTGCATTGATTCATAGGTTACTTTTGATTTAGTAGTTAATTTCTGCCTAATCATAATTTGATTGCTACCGCGTCGAGTTGTCGACGTTCTTTTGCGTCAAGCAGACTTAATATAATTGGTTGCTTCCAATGAATCGGCTCCAAAGAATACGAGAATTATCTCATCGGCAGAAAAAGTTACGACGAAGAATTTGTGTGGTGCGAAAGATGTTATGATCACGAATACGATTAATGAGACTTCTACAATTGTCTAGTAGGTCATGGTGATTTCTAAAAGCAATCCATTTTCGATGCTTCGAGTGCCATCTCTTTTATTTTCTAAGGACGTATTGAACAACACTCCTATTTGCATAACGATAAAAATGAAATATTAAAAGTAAAGCTCATTGCATCGTCACTTCAAAGAGTGTTGAAATTACGTCAGCTTATCAAAGGTAGGGCTAGGCAGCCTTTACACTAAGTAAGCAAACTCTCAGATTACAGCGCGCAAGTGTGTATTATTATTACGGCATCTAACTTCCAGTTTTGATTGGATACCTCTTTAATCATTGTACAAACGTCGAAAAAAGAACACTCTTAATACTTTTTGCAATTCTCCTTCCATCTGAAGTAAATTAGTATCAATATTGATAGATAAAAAGGAATTAAATTATAGAGTGCTAAATGATTAATTAATTAGATTAATTAATACTGTGTTAATTAATTTCCATGGAAGAATTTTCCATTCAGGGAACTAACTGTTTTGTAGAAATGGGTAGAAAATGGTCTAAATAGATTATGTTCCCAATTTTACTTGAATCCGATTATTAGTTTCGGAGATATTCAAGAAAGGTTATCAGAAGATCACGTACCAGATAACTACTGTTCCATGCGATTCATAATGGTTTTATTTATAGAATTCTAAGGAGAGTAAGATGACACTGGTGTTCTGAACCTTAAATTGATAACTGAAAATCTAGATTTATACACTGGTATTCTGCTCCTTAAAATCCCATTACGTACCCGATTGTAAATTCAAAATTTAATATTTCCTTAACTATTGGAGGAGGAATTGTAAGAAGATTTATTTATGCCTTTTATGGCTTGAGAAATCCTAATATATAAAAACATTCTGGACTCTTACAATTGACTTCTTTGGAACTGAATTTAATAATCATTATTTTTTATAATATTGCTACTTTCTCAATTGTTTTACGTTTAGAATTCGACAAAAATTATGTATCATTCAGTGCATAGTCTTAAAAAGTGTTGAGTAAAATATTTTGTATCGTCAGGTATATAACTTCAAATTCTCACTGTCGGAGTTTAAGTAAATCCTTTATTATAGGGCATTTTTCTATTCAGCTAGCCGGTCGAGCATCAAATCGTATTCTAAATTGATACAGGAGTTTTACAAAAAACATTTCTCAGCATTCTCAGCGTCACCATACATTACAAAATATTTCACAAGACATTCATTTACCATTAGGAGATTCCTTCTTTAAATCTCTGTAACACAAAGCAATTTTCAAGTTATTTAACGAAATTTGAAATTGAAGCTAATTTCAAGATAAGAAATTAAATACGTAAAAATAATCGGATTCAACAGAGGAAAAAAAATTAGAATTCAATTAAGTATGTTAATTTAGTTATTTATCTATAATCTATTTACTCAGTAATTTAGTTTCCTTTTAATCATTAAAATTGATACCAAGTTTGTCCAGATGCTATGAGAAATTTGAAAGTTATTGAGGGTGTCCCTTTTTTTATGACTGTACATTAGACTCTCTGAATGAAGATTCTATGTACAATACTCTGTATAAAAACCTCACATCTTCTACTTACGTTAGTGGCTCAAAAAGTACCTGTATATGAAGACAATGGCTCAAAAAATACCTGTATATGAAGACAAATGGAATTTTTAAAACACGTTGGCGTTAATATTGTGTGCTATTATATATATTATACGGTACCAAAAAAAATTGACACTGATTCATGAGTTAGATTTGCTTTGAAAACTATTTGCTGCCAAATTTAAATTTGACTGCTGAAACCTTGAATTATCCTCGTTGATGAAACCTGGAATTTGTTGGAAATCATAAACTTATGTTAATATAACCCAGCAGTTCTGATTCTTCTTAATAGATGGTATTGCAAAGGGATCTTAAGAACATAAACAGTGAAACATTTTCTTTTCTACTCAGAAGAGTATAGCATTGTATATATGTTGGATTTTAATGCTTCTAATTTAAATGTGCTCACTATAATAAATGAATATTTTCTTGCTTAAAATGTTTTTGGGTAAATTATTGATTATATAATACTCTTTGATTTGGATTCTATAGATATAGCCGCCTATATATATATATATATATATATATATATATATATATATATATATAT